>JASEVX010000003.1:72828248-72976507 GCA_031761405.1 Serripes groenlandicus
TCAGCATATTATTTTACAACCCATTTGAGGTTCATTCATTATTTGTACTGTTTTTCTTGTTTCAGTGGCAAGGACTTGCAATATTATCTTTCTGATTCTGGATGTTTTAAAACCTCTACAACATAAAAAATTGATTGAACATGAACTCGAGGGCTTCGGTATACGTTTAAACAAGCCACCGCCAAATATTAACTTCAAGAAGAAGGATAAAGGCGGACTGAATTTTACAGCCACGGTAAGGGAAGCTAATTGAGAGACCCATAAGGCTGTCTGGGAATACTCAACTTTGTAGCTTATTTAGACACATTTTAAATGATTTCACAGGAATGTTCCTTAGGTGGTCCTGTTTCAAAGTTGATCAAATAATTCAATTTCATGGAGAACTTTGATTGCTGCGGAATCAGAAAAGGGGAAAAATGCCAAAACTTTAAAATCTTCTTGCCCAAATATACAGGCCTGATTTGAACATTATTTTGCACAAATGTTCCTTGGGCCACCTTCTACCAAGATTGTTCAAATTATTCCGATCCGTTTAAAAACATGGCCGTCAGCGGGCAGAGCTTGTTTTCCTTATATGTTTATAGAGTAAAACCTAAAAAAAAATCTTGTACAAAAACACTTGGCTAATTAGATAATAATTGAGCACTATGTTCCTTTAATAATATTGTTAAAATTATTCTAATTCATTGTAAAAACATCTAAAAAATATGTATATATAGTGAAAACTTAAAAAGAAAATGTCCAAAAGTACCAGCCTAATTTGAAAATAATTTGGCATAAATATTCCTTGGGTAACCCTATACAAAGATTGTTCAAATTATTCCTATCCGTTCAATAACATGGCTGCCAGGGGGCAGAGCTTGTTTTCCTTATATGTATATACAGTCAAACCTGTACTACCGACCACCTGGTATAAGCGACCACATTGAACTCCCCCATTGTTTTTTATTCATTTATTAACCTGCAATAAGCGAGATCCTGCTGTCTGCGACCAACAGACACTAAAATCCTTCCCATTTTCATTAAAATCAAAGGTTAAGTGACCTTAAATCTCGCAGTCAAATAAATCACTAAAATCCTTCCCATTTTCATAAAAACAAAAGTTAAGCGACCTTAAATCTATCAGTCAAATAAATCCTAACTGTTGTGTGTAAACCACACAGAAATGGTGTACGTGTAATGCTAGGTTTATATGATAAAAAAAAGGTAGAGTGTGTTACATGACCGGAGGTCAAATATACTGCAGCTGTATATTACAGTCTGTAAAACCGATAATTGCCGTTTTAGCAGTTTGTATTTAATACACTTTAACTACAATTATTGTCCTTGTTATTTTTCTGCATAGGGTTTTGTTCTCTTGTCTTTCAATAGGATTAACCCTTTCCCTCATAGAGACGCTTTCTGACGCCTCTGCAGCAGGCGGCTTTTTGATAACATAGTGACAATAGAAGAAATTGCTCAAAACGAGCCATTTCTCCTTTTGCCACAATATTTTCCACTTTTAGTCATAGGTTATGCATTCAATTATGGAGATTTTTCTATTTTTTGACAAAATAGGTTCAAAGTCGTCTGCTGCAGAATTGTTGTATGAGAGAAAGGGTTAAAGGATAGTTAAATCACCTAAAATTGGAATTAATTATTGGATAGTTTGGGGTGTTTTTGTGGTTTAATTAGATAACTTTGGTCAGCCTTTTTGATCTGTTTAATTGGATCCGTGTTTGTTTTTAGCTCCACTGGCTGAAAGCCAGTCGAGCTTATGTCATGGCGAATTGTCCGTCGTGCGTCTGTGCGTGCGTGCGTAAACTTTTTCCTTTAAACGACTTCTTCTCACTAACCACTTGGCCAATTTGGTTGAAACTTCATAGGAAGCATCCTCTCAATGTCCTCTCTTAAATTCCTTCAATTTTTTTTGATCCATCCATAATTCTGGTTTCCATGTCAACCAAAAGAAAAAAATAGTGAAAACTTAAAAAATCTTCTTCTCTGAAAGTGTCAGGCCGATTTTCAAATAATTTTGTAGAAATGTTCCTTGGGTGACCCTTTATAAGATTCCTTCAAGAAATGTTGATTGGTCGAAAACATGGTCGCCAGAGGGCGGGGCTATTTTGCCTTATATGACCATAGTGAAAACTTAAAAAATCTTCTTCTCCGAAAGGGTTCAGCCGATTTTCAAATAATTTTGTAGAAATGTTCATTGGGTGACCCTCTATCAGATTCCTTCAAGCCATGTTGATTGGTCGAAAAATATGGCCGCCAGAGGGCGGGGCTATTTTGCTCTATATGACCATAGTGAAAATTTAAAAAATCTTCTTCTCCGAAAGTGTTGAGCAGATTTTCAAATAATTTTGTAGAAATGTTCTTTGGGTGACCCTCTATCAGATTCCTTCAAGCCATGTTGATTGGTTCAAAAATATGGCCGCCATGGGGTTGGGCTATTTTGCCTTATATGGCTATTGTGAAAACTTAAAAAATCTTCTTCTCCGAAAGTGTCAGGCCGATTTTCAAATAATTTTGCAGAAACATTCCTTGGGTGACACTCTACAAGATTCCTTTAAGCCATGGTGGTTGGTAAAAAATATGGCCACTAGGGGGCAGGGCTGTTTGGAGATTTGATTTTTGCCTTATGGCCGTGGAGCGATACTGGCCCTCTTGGGCCTCTTGTTTGCTTTCTAATGCTTATAGCACATTTATTTTATCGGCTCTTTTATTAGATTTAATTAGTAAATCTGTAAACAAACACTTTTGCAAATAAATATGATTAATATTGAAATAAAATATAGAACTAAAAGAACAACAAAAGGTTTTTTGTTATTTATTTTCAAATACCAATACATGTATAATGTAGTATACATAAGACCCAAAAAAACGAAACGTACTTTTGTACCTCAATAAGAGACCACCTGTCTTAAGAGACCACTTACAGCATTTCCCTTGGGTGGTCTCTTAATACAAGTTTGACTGTATAGTGAAAACTTAAAAAATCTTCTTGTCAATAAGTACTTCCCCAATTTGTTAATAATTTGGCACAAATGTTCCTTGGGTAACCCTCTACAAAGATTGTTTAAATTATCCCGACCCGTGAAATAACATGGCCGCCTAGGGGCGGGCTAAATTCTTTTCCTTATATGTTTATATTGTGAAAACTGAAAAAAGGTTCTTGTACAAAAATAATTGAGTTCAAATGTTCCTTGGATGACCCTCTGACAATATTGTTTAAACTATTCTGATTCATTTAAAAATATGATCACAAGGGGGACGATTTGTTTTCCTTATGTGTTATATAGTGCAACTATATAACAAATCATCTTCTAAAAACATATAGGCCTATTTTTTTTTTTTTTTGCACAAATGTTCCTTGAAACTTGAAATTATTACAATCCATTGATAAATATTACTGCAAGGGGTGTTGCTTTTTTTCCTTGTATGCATATTGTAAGAATATTGAAAACTGATTTATATTAAATCATGTGAGCGATTTAGGACCATCATGGTCCTCTTGCTTTAATTATTACAGGGTCTGCCTCAGGAATGGGATACCAGGGTCAGGTGATACCAATGAGTTTCATTGGTAGTGATGAGTTTCTTTCTGGACTCAGAGTGTTGAAGATAGTATGAAGACTGAGGCATCTATTTCAGGATGAATAAAACGAGAAACATTGATAATTTACCCAGGCATTGCCGTGATATAACAGAAATTAAGTCGTGTAAAACAACAGTCACAACAAACTAACAAATCTTTTTAATTCCCATATGGTACTATCTGATAAAAGTACAACTATAAACAAAAAATTAGAAACATTTTGGTAAAAGGTCAGTTCGAGCAATTTCTCTTTTGCCAAAAAGTTTTCAAAAGTCGTCTGCTGCAAGTGCATCAAAATGCATGAACAACTGGGGAGCTAACTTAAAGTGAGTTAATTTTTCATTGACCAGGTTGCGCAAACAGAATTAGATATAGACTTGGTGAAAACGATCCTTGGCGAGTACAAGATTCACAACGCAGATATCACGCTACGTGGTGACTACACGTCGGAGGACTTGATTGACGTCATTGAGGGAAATAGAGTTTACATGCCAGCTATATATGTCCTCAATAAAATTGATCAAATATCCATTGAGGTAAGATTTGTTTAAACAATATTTATTCAATTGATAAGCGGTTGCCTGGAGGGAAAGAATGGTATTATATAAGACGTCATTATCCTTTCCCTCAAAAAGACGCTTTCTGACGCCTCTGCAGCAGACAGCTTTTTGAAAACATAGTGACAAAAGAAGAAATTGCTCAAAACGAGTCATAGGTTATCCTTTCAATTATAGAGATTTTCTATATTTGACAAAATATGTTCAAAGTCGTCTGCTGCAGAATTATTGTATGAGGGAAAGGGTTAATAACAAAATTCACACATATTTGAACCACAAAATAAGACATCATAACTATCAACATTCACACATGGTTGTACCATGAAATAAGACATCATAACTAGCAATGTTCACATGTGTTTGCATTATGAAATAAAACGTCCTAAATGACAGCATTCCCACAAGTTTGTACCAAGAAATAAGACGCGATAAATAACAATGTTCACACATATTTGTACCATGAAATAAGACGTCATAAATAACAATGTTCACAAGTGTTTGTATAATGAAATAAGACATCATAAATAACAATGTTCACAAGTGTCAATGTTCACACATATTTGTACCATGAAAAATAATAATGTTCACACGTGTTTGTATTATGAAATAAGATATCATAAATAACAAGGTTCACAAGTGTTTGTATTATGAAATAAGACATCATAAATAACAATGTTCACACATATTTGGACCATGAAATAAGACGTCATAAATGACAATGTTCACACATACTTGTACCATGAAATAAGACGTCATAAATGACAATGTTCACACATTTCTTCCATGAAATAAGACATCATAAATAACAACATTCACACATTTGTTCCATGAAATAAGACGTCATAAATAACAATGTTTACACATATTTTTACCATGAAATAAGACGTCATAAATGACAACATTCACACATGTTTGTACCAAGAAATAAGACATCATTAATAACAACATTTAAACATATTTGTTCCATGAAATAAGACGTCATAAATGACAACGTTCATCCATTTGTTCCATGAAATAAGACGTCATAAATGACAACGTTCATCCATTTGTTCCATGAAATAAGACGTCATAAATGACAACGTTCATCCATTTGTTCCATGAAATAAGACGTCATAAATGACAATGTTCACAATGTTCACACATATTTGTACCATGTTATAAGACATCATAAATAACAACATTCACACATTTGTTCCATGAAATAAGACGTCATAGATGATAATGTTCACAAATATATATACCATAAAATAAGACATCATAAATAACACCGTTCACTTATTTGTTCCATGAAATAAGACGTCATAAATGACAATGTTCACAGATATTTGTACCATGAAATAAGACATCATAAATAACAACGTTCACACATTTGTTCCATGAAATAAGACGCCATAAATGACAATGTTCACAATGTTCACAAATATTTGTACCATGAAATAAGACATCATAACTAACAATGTTCACAAGTGTTTGTACCATGAAATAAGACATCATAACTTACAACATTCACATATATTTGTACCATGAAATAAGACATCATAAATGACAACATTCACACATTTGTTCTATGAAATAAGATGTACTGAAATAACAACATTCACACATTTGTTCCATGAAAAAAGACATCATAAATAACAACATTCACACAATTGTTCCATGAAATAAGACATCATAAATGACAACATTCACACATGTGTTCCATGAAATAAGATGTCATAAATGACTTCATTCACACATATTTGTTCCATGAAATAAGATGCATAAATGACAACATTCACACATATTTGTACCATGAAATAATACGTCATAAATAATTGTTCACACATATTTGTACCATATAATAAGACGTCATAAATGACAACATTCACACATATTTGTACCATAAAATAATACGTCATAAATAATTGTTCACACATGTTTGTACCATATTATAAGACGTCATAAATAACAATGTTCACACATGTTTATACCATGAAAGCGCCGGAAACATTGCCATCTTTATAAGCTCACCTATGCACAAAGTGCGAGTTGAGCTTTTGTGATCGCTCTCCGTCCGTCCGTCGTCGTCGTCCGTCCGTTCACATTTTCCTACAAACGACTTCTCCTAAAACAAATTCAAAATAATTTTACAGGAATGTTCCTTGGGTGGATCTCTTTCAAACTTGTTCAAAGAATTCTATTCCATGCAGAACTTTGACTGCCACGGCAACAAAAAAGGGGAAATTAACCAAAACTTCAAAAAATCTTCTTGTCCAAAAGTACTTGCCCGATTTGAAATTTATTTTGCACAAATGTTCCTTGGGGCACCCTTTACCAAGTTGTTCAAATATTTCCAATCCGTTGAAAAACATGGCCGCCAGGGGGCGCACTGTTAAAACTTTAAAAATCTTCTTGTCCAAAAGTACTGGCCCGATTTGAAAATTAATTTGCACAAATGTTCCTTGGGGCACCCTTTACCAAGATTGTTCAAATATTTCCGATCTGTTGAAAAACATGGCCGCCAGAGGGCGGAGCTTGTTTTCCTTATATGTGCATTGTTAAAACTTTAAAATTCTTCTTGTCCAAAAGTACTGGCCCGATTTGAAAATTATTTTGCACAAATGTTCCTTGGGGCATCCTTTGACAATTTTGTTCAAATATTTCCGATCTGTTTAAAAACATGTCCGCCAGGGGGCGGAGCTAGTTCATAGACTCATATAGGGAAAAACCTTTAAAAATCTTCTTGTCTAAGAGTAGAGGCCCCAGGCCTTTAATATTTGGTATGTAGCATCATCTATTGGACCTCTACCAAGATTGTTCAAATTATAGCCCTGGGGTAAAAAATGACCCAATCCTGGGGGTCACTTGTTTTACATATACTCATATAGGGGAAAAACTTCTTGTCTTAAAGTAGAGGGCCCAGGCCTTTGCTATTTGGTATGTAGCATCATCTAGTGGACCTCTACCAAGATTGTTCAAAATATAGCCCTAATGTCAAAATTACCAGTCCCTGGGGGTCACTTGTTTTACATAGACTCATAAAGGGAAAAAAATTAAAAAATCATCTTGTCTAAAAGTAGAAGGCCCAGGCCTTTGATATTTGGTATGTAGCATCATCTAGTGGACCCCTACCAAGATTGTTCAAATTATAGCCCTTGGGTCAAAAATGGCCCCTCCCGGGTCACTTGTTTTACATATACTTGTATAGGGAAAAACTTTAAAAATCTTGTCTAAAAGTTTAATATTTGAAATCTAACTTCATCTAGTGGACTTCTACCAAGATTGGTCAAATTATTATAGCCCTAGTGTCAAACATGGCTCCAACCTGGGGATCACTTGTTATGTCTCCCCTTCTCCGAAAGGGGGGACATGCTGTATTTGTAGTTATTCTTATTCTTATTCTTATTATTATTCTTCTTCTTCTTCTTAACTTTTGTTTGTCCAGAGCAGAACTCGGAAACTACTTGAAGTAATTGATTGAAACTTGGAACATAGATAGATGGCAATGTGAAGTTGTGCACCTTGCAAGAATTATAACTCTGGGCCACTTTGTTGCAAAGTTATCTGCCCTTGTTCAATATTTTAATAGTGTAAACTTTGTCCAGAGCAGAACTCAGAAAGTACTTGAAGGAATTTATTGAAACTTGGAACATAGATAGATGGCAATGTGAAGTTGTGCACCTTGCCATAATTATGAGTTATCTCCCCCTTGTTCAATATTTTAATAGTGTAAACTTTGTTCAGAGCAGAACTCAGAAACTACTTGAAGGAATTTATTGAAACTTGGAATATAGTTAGATGGCAATGTGAAGTTGTGCACCTTGCAAGAATTATGAGTTATCTCCCCCTTGTTCAATATTTTAATAGTGTAAACTTTGTTCAGAGCAGAACTCAGAAACTACTTGAAGGAATTTATTGAAACTTGGAATATAGTTAGATGGCAATGTGAAGTTGTGCACCTTGCAAGAATTATGCGTTATCTCCCCCTTGTTCAATATTTTAATAGTGTAAACTTTGTCCAGAGCAGAACTCAGAAACTACTTGAAGGAATTTATTGAAACTTGGAACATAGATAGATGGCAATGTGAAGTTGTGCACCTTGCAATAATTATGAGTTATCTCCCCCTTGTTCAATATTTTAATAGTGTAAACTTTCTCCAGAGCAGAACTAAGAAATTACTTAAAGGAATTTATTGAAACTTGGAATATAGACAGATGGCAATGTGAAGTTGTGCACCTTGCAGGAATTATAACTCTGGGCTACTTCGTTGCAAAGTTATCTCCCCTTGTTCAATATTATAATAGTCATTGACAAACTGCAATGGGGAGACATATGTTTTTTCATAAAAACAACCTTTCTAGTTTTACATAGACTTGTTAAGGTAAACACTTTAAAAATATTCTTGTCCATTTGCCATGAATGTTCTTTGGGTGCCCCTCTACTAAGACTTCAAATTATTTTAATAGGATGATAAACATGGCACCCAGGGGGTGTTGCTTGTTTTCCGTATATATATATAGACAAAGAACAATGAAAACTTTTTAAGTTTGATTAAATCAGGTGAGCGATATAGGACCATCCATCATGGTCCTCTTGTAAAATACAAAGCCAGTTTTGAGAAGTGACATCAATTTTCATATTCGGTCCTTATTGTATTATGCAATTTATTTTCCAATGTATTTGGTGTCGTTAATAACAATATATTTCTTTATTATATAGAACATAGTTATTTTGGCCAAGTAAGGATTTTTTATTTCTCCTGGGAACAAAGTGCAACGTGAGCTATTGTGATCACAATTTGTCCTTCGTCGTCCGTTGTGCGTTGTCAACAATTGCCCTTGTTAACACTCTAAAGGCTACGTTTTGTATCCAATCTTCATGAAAGTTTAGCAGAACATTCATCTCCATCAAATCTTGGACAAGTGAGGTCAAGAATTAGGTCACTAGGTCAAATTGCAGGGAAATCTTGTTAACACTTTGGAGGCCACATTTTCAAATTGAGCATGTTGAAACTTAATCAGAATGTTTGTCTTGATGATATGTAAGTCAAGTTCGAACATGGATTATGCCCGGTCAAATTCTTGTAAACACTCTAGAGGCCGCAATTTTTGCTTCAGCAGTCAGAATGTTCGTCTTAAAAATATCTAGGTCAAGTTCGAATATGGGTCATATTGGGTCAGAAACTAGGTCACTAGGCCAAATTAAAAGGAAATCTTGTTAACACTATAGAAGCCACAATTTTTGCTACAGTACCTTGAAATTTAGTCAGAATGTTTATCTAGGCCAAGTTTGAATATGGGTCATTCCAGGTCAAAAACTAGGTCACTAGGCCAAATTGTAGGAAAATCTTTTTAACACTCTTGGGGCGGCATTTTTTGCGTTAGCAGCTAAAACAAATTTCAGAATGTTTGTCTTAATGATATCTAGGTCAAGTTCGAATATGGGTCTTATTAGGTCAGAAACTAGGTCACTATGCCAAATTGAAGGAAAATCTTGTTAACACTCTGGATACTGCATTTTTAACTTGAGCATGTTGAAACTTTTATCAGAATGGTTGTCTTGGTGATATGTAGGTCATGTTCAAACATGGGTCATGTCTGTTCAAAAACTAGGTCACTTGGCCAAATTGAAGGAACATTTTGTCAACACTAGAAGCCGCATATTTTGCTCCAGCATCTTTAAATTTTGTCAGTATGTTTATCTTAATGACATCTAGGCCAAGCTTGAATACGGGTTATGCCTGGTCAAAAAGTAGGTCACTAAGCCAAATTGATCGAAAACTTGTTAACACTCTGGAGGCTAAATTTTTGGCTTCAGCAGCTTGAAACTTTGTCAGAAGGTTTATCTGAATTATGTCAAGTTTGAATATGGGTCATATTGGGCCAGAAACTAGGTCAATAACCCTAGTCATACGACAATTCTGCAGCAAACGTATTTTGTCAAAACATAGAATATCTCCATAATTGAATGGATAACCTATGACAAAAAGTGGAAAACATTGTGGCAAAAGGAGAAATTGCACGTTTTGTGCAATTTCTTCTTTTGTCACTATGTTTTCAAAAAGCAGGCTCCTGCAGAGGCGTCAGAAAGCGTCTATATGAGGGAAAGGGATAAAGGAAAATATTGTTCAAACTCTGGAGGCCGCATTTTTACTTTGAGCAAAATGAAACTTTGTTAGAATGTTTGTCTTGATGATATCTAGTCCATGTTGGAATATAGGTCATATCAGGTAAAAAAAATATAGATCACTAGGCCAACGAAGGAAAATCTTGTTAACACTCGGGAGGTTGCATTTTGAATCATTGTCAGGATATTTGTTTTGATGTGTCTTGCATTAGAAATCACATTGCATGATTTATGTGAGCGAAGTAGGGCCATCATGGCCCTCTTGTTAGACTATTTAATTCACCCGTTATGATATGCTTACCAACTTTTTTCTCATCCTCAAAGGAGAGTTTCATGATCTCAAAGTGGGAGATTTTTAGCACAATGAATCTTAACAGTAGAAATTTTCACAATAGAACTGAAAGTACTTAACTTTATCCCTTTCCCTCATATAGACGCTTTCTGACGCCTATGCAGGAGACAATACTTTCAATATTAACAGGAAAAGAATAAAAAAGACTCATATTGAGAATGTTTTCTATTTAACAGAATATTTTCAACTGTATGTTAATATTTAAAACATACCCGAAATAAATCGGAAACTCCCTTTAACTCTTTCCCTCATATAGACGCTTTCTGACGCCTCTGCAGCGGACGGCTTTTTGAAAACATAGTGACAAAAGAAGAAATTGCTCAAAACGAGCAATTTCTCCTTTTGACACAATGTTTTCCACTTTTAGTCATAGGTTATCCATTAAATTATTCTATTTTTTGACAAAACATGTTCAAGGTTGTCTGCTGCAGAAGGGAAAGGGTTAAATGAAAGTACAATAATTGAATAGAGTTGAAAATATGGTGACAAAAGTAGATATTGCTTTCAAAATTATGTCTGCTGCAGAGGCGTCAGAAACGTCTTTATGAGGGAAAGTATTATTTTGGAAAATCCATGCATTGATATAAAAAAACTTTTAAATTTGGTTAACTAGAAAATCAAGCAAGATGTCTGTTGTGTCAATGACTTTTCAAATTGCATCCAAGAATTAAACATCTTAACAACATTTTGAATGAAAAACTGTACCAATGAAATCTTTATTAATCTAATGACACAGGGAGAATAAAATTACGGAATCATTTCGTTGACTGACACACAATGTTTTGAACTTGCTTAAAGGGCCTTTAATCCTTGAAGTGGATGTTAGAAAATGTTTGTAGTAATTTTCAATATATTTATCCTCATGATTAAAAAAAATAATATAATAATATATTTTTTTATTTTATTTTTTTTATTTTATTTCGAAAATCATTCAGATTTGACCTCACGATCTTGGGGTTGGGGTTACCCTATTCAAATTGTGAGACTCACAATTAAATCTGGAGGGTTGGTAAGCTTGCTGAACGGTTATCTATTAAGCTTGTATGTGTAATAATTAACCATCAATTAGAAAAACTATTTCATAAGAAATAAAGAGAATAGAATGTATTTTAGATATGAAAAATGGGATTAATGATTCCGTGTAAGATTAAGAAAGTTTTCACAAAGTGACCACCAAAATTATTATTTTTGACAAGTGGCTATTGATTTCTTGCTTTGATGTACTGATGACCTTTAAAGTAAAACCTTACCCAAATCTGCAGCAGAAAACCTTACCCACATACAACAAATAACCTTATCCACATACAATAAATAACCTTACCCACATACAATAAATAACCTTACCCACATACAATAAATAACCTTACCCAAATACAACAAATAACCTTACCCACATACAATAAATAACCTTACCCACATACAATAAATAACCTTACCCACATACAATAAATAACCTTACCCACATACAACAAATAACCTTACCCACATACAATAAATAACCTTACCCACATACAATAAATAACCTTACCCACATACAATAAATAACCTTACCCACATACAACAAATAACCTTACCCACATACAATAAATAACCTTACCCACATACAATAAATAACCTTACCCACATACAATAAATAACCTTACCCACATACAACAAATAACCTTACCCACATACAACAAATCTGCAGCAGAAAACCTTACCCACATACAACAAATAACCTTACCCACATACAACAAATAACCTTACCCACATACAACAAATCTGCAGCAGAAAACCTTACCCACATACAACAATCCTGCAGCAGAAAAACCTTCCCCACATACAATAAATAACCTTATCCACATACAACAAACCTGCAGCAGAAAACCTTACCCACATACAATAAATAACCTTACCCACATACAACAAATAACCTTACCCACATACAACAAATCTGCAGCAGAAAACCTTACCCACATACAACAATCCTGCAGCAGAAAAACCTTCCCCACATACAACAAATAACCTTATCCACATACAACAAACCTGCAGCAGAAAACCTTACCCACATACAATAAATAACCTTACCCACATACAACAAATCTGCAGCAGAAAACATTACCCACATACAATTAATAACCTTACCCACATACAACAAATAACCTTACCCATGTACAACAAATCTGCAGCAGAAAACCTTACCCACATACAACAACCCTGCAGCAGAAAAACCTTCCCCACATACAATAAATAACCTTATCCACATACAACAAATCTACAGCAGAAAACCTTACCCACATACAATAAATAACCTTACCCACATACAACAAATAACCTTACCCACATACAACAAATCTGCAGCAGAAAACTTTACCCACATACAACAAACCTGCAGCAGAAAAACCTTCCCCACATACAATAAATAACCTTATCCACATACAACAAACCTGCAGCAGAAGACCTTACCCACATACAACAAATAACCTTATCCACATACAACAAACCTGCAGCAGAAAACCTGCCACACATACAACAAATAACCTTACCCATATACAACAAATAACCTTACCCACATACAACAAATCTGCAGAAGAAAACCACATACAACAAATTACCTTGAAAACAGAAACAACTGAAAATCGTGTTATTGTGCGTGTACATCAACCCAGTGCATATATTTGTTGTGAAAAAACTGTCACTGGTACAATGGGCTTGCGCATGCGCCATATTTTACCGTCCGCTCTTGAATATTTCCGTAGCAGTTCGTCACTAGACTGGTTCTCGTTCGAGTTTGTATGCGAGAAGTTTTTTTATAATTAAAATGGAAATTAAAACCATACTTTAACATGTACCGGCGTTAAACCATCGTGGGTCACCCATCCAGGCACTAACCGCGATGAACGTTGCTTAACTTTACCAAAAGGTCAACGACTCTACCAATGTCGCTATAAAAGCAGGCTTCCAAAGCAAGGTTGTAGAAGTAATATTTATTATAAGTTGTATTTATTACATTTTTCAGGAACTGGATATTATTTACAAAATCCCCCACTGTGTGCCTATATCTGCGCATCATAAATGGAACTTTGATGACTTGTTAGAGAGAATGTGGGAATACCTACAACTTGTTCGACTGTAAGTATCTAATATATCCATGCTTAATTAGGTAATACCTACATGCAGGGCACTCACGAGGGGGCGATTTGGGCGAAGTGGTCGCCTTAAAATTTCTGACTTCGCCCATTCACTCGATCAAAGCGAAGTCGGCTTCACCCAAAATCTCAGTCAAAGCGAAGTTGACTTCGCCGACAATTTTGTCCTTTCATCGGACACTGTTAAAATGATCACGGTCATGCACCATGTCAAATCGATTTATACAGTTCTCGATATACACAGTTGCGTAATCAGTAATTTGACAACTGAGAGTGTATATCTATTAAAAGCTGAAGAATCAAATCATTTAACACACACAATGACTTGGAACTGATTGTCCAATCAAAATCGTGCCCTTTAGTCCAATTTGCATAATCAAAGAACCGATTGTCATATCAAATATTATGACGCGCCCCCCCTGATAAAACATTAAATACGTATCCGATGTAAATGAGATGGAAGTCGAATTATGTTTTAACCCTTTCAATAGTATAAATAATATTGTGAATCTATTCATGGTTTAATGAGATAATCGTCTTCAATAATTGAGAAAATGAGAATTTTTCAGATATTTTTTTTTTAGGGATTCATAATAAATGCTGTAGCATCGGGGTGTCGTAATATTTGGAATTATCCAATCAAAAGACAATACCCAATTCTACTTGTAAAGGGTGTGTATGTTTGGCTGATACAAATAATTTACATTGTTTATGACACTTACGACAGATTTCTTTACAAAATGCCTGAAACTTTTACACAGCGAGTAAAGTGTAGCTTCATTAATTATATTTCGGCGACTTTAGAACACAATGTTTGGATCGCAAACCCGATACAAATAATTTATGTTGTTTATGACACTTACGACCGACATAAAATAATAAAACATTTATCTTTGTTTAAGTAAATGTGTTCTATCCCAAACGATGCTTGACTGTAAGTATCTAATATATCCATGCTTAATTAGGTAATACCCCATTAAGCCATGTAGTGTGAACTCTCTCAAAGGAATCAGCCTCACAGGGAACCCAAAGCAGTGGATTTGACCGTCAAATTAAGATACAAACTTGTCCTTTTATCAAAGTCATTGTATTTATACCCCCTTCGAAGAAAAGGGGATATATAGGAGTCACTGTGTCGGGCTGTCTGTCGGTCGGTCAGAAGCCATATTTTGTCCGGCTTATCTGTTACAAACCACTGAGTGGAATTCAATAAAATTGTACATGAAGCTTCTATACCAAGAGGAGATGTGCATATCCTAAAGGTCTTACAATTGCATGTTATTTTACAAAGTTATGGCCCTTTTACTTAGGGCTGTCGGTCGGAAGCCATATTTTGTCCGGCCTATTTCTTACAAACCACTGTGCGGCATTCAATAAAATTATACAGGAACCTTCTATTCCAAGAAAAGATGTGCATATCCTAAAGGTCTTACAATTGCATGTTATTTTACAGAGTGCTGTTTTGGGGGTATTTATCATCTTCAGTGATATTTCTAGTTTATCCTGTATAAACATTTTGCATATATGGTAAAATAATGTGTTTGTTGTCCATAAGCAGAATCATTTTGACCCATTTGCAGAAGATTTACTTACTCTTGAAAACATTTAAGCAAAAGAGGGAAATTGCTCCTGATGAGCATTTTGTCCTTTTTACAATGTTTTCAACTTAATTCAATAAATGTATTTTCATTTTATAGAGAGATTATCAATTAATTTGCCTCATTGGTTTCAAAGGTTTAAACAGGTAGAGAGTCGACCTCTCGTACCAAAGGTGCCAGGTTCAAATCCCGTGCCAAGCAGTTTTTTTTCCTTTGGACATTTTTTCACAAAAACGGTGCTAGTACTGGTTATGTCTCCAGGAAGCAGACATTGAGCATGTTTAATATAAGCTATAAGCTTGTTTCGCAATCAAAGTAAAATAAATATTACAGTTTAAACTAAAGGTTTTAACATGGTTTACAGTTAAAGATCGTCATCAAATTGATGTACTTATAATTTGAAACTAACATGTGTAAGAGTTGATAGGTCTACAGTTCTTTGCAGACTTGTCAATTTGTTATCCTTTTGTACATAGCTGTAGCAACATATATTGAATGACATTATGTTAAAAACTATGCCACTGTGGTGTAGTGTTATAGCAACTGCCTTTAAAAAGGGAGACCTTTGAAAGATGGACAGGCCGCTGTGATGTAGCTGTAATAGTGTTGAAAAATGCTTTAAAACACACTTTTTGTTTTCAGCTACACAAAACCCAAAGGACAACTGCCAGATTATACAGCACCTATTATCTTGAAGGATGGAAAAAGTACATTAGAAGATTTCTGTAATAAAGTACATCGCCTCATTCTGAAGGAGTTTAAATAGTAAGTAGAACTACATGCAAACAGACCTTCAAGATTGTGGGGCAAGGGTCAGACATTTATCGGTTCACTGCGCAAGTCTGATCATGATCTACCTGTTCACTGTCTAGCTATCAATGATTTACAAAAGCCTCTGAAAAACTGGTTTACAGAATGATTGTAATTGCCATAAATTTCAAAACATTTTTGTGTTAATTTGCTCAATTACATTCCAGCTTTTGTAAGTTTTAAATCATCATATTGTTAATGAGCGTAACAATACGATCAAAAGGGTATTGAAATATATCTCAATACACCACATCTGTATTGCAATTCCTTGATTTTAGGCGATTTCATAAAAATAATCATCCTGGTGCTTTCATTAGTAAAATCAAGCGTTTGGTTACCCCTACACCATGTTAATCTTACGTATACATCAGTTTGAATTTGGCAGGCCTTGAAAAAGACATTTGCCCATTGGCATTTGCAAGTGAATATTGAGGTAGGATTAATAAAATTTTAATCATACTCTTCCGCAGGGTTGTCCAAATGTTTTCTTGTAACAGATCAAATGAGAAAAGTAATCCATCAGGCTGGGGGTCAGATCAAGGGCAAAAGCCCTGGAAGGGTGCCCAGGGGAGTAAAACTAACAGATCAAAGAGTGATTTTAACAGATCATTTGGATCGGCAATCGGTTAATTTTGTCAACCCTGCATCCGCGTGTGCAAGTAACATTCTTCAGATCCAAATATCAATCAATTTTATTTTCAAAAACAAATATTGCGAATACAAGTATTATCATTTTTAGCTCACCTATGCACGTCGTCCGTCGTCAACATTTGAGCTTGTTAACGCTCTACTGCCTACATTTTGCATCCAATCTTCATGAAAGTTTATCAGAACGTTCATCTCCATAAAATCTTGGACAAGTTCGAAACTGGGCCATACGAGGTCAAAAACTAGGTCACTAGGTCAAATTGAAGGGAAATCTTGTTAACACTCTGGAGGCCACATTTTCAACTTGAGCATGTTGAAACTTTATCAGAATGTTTGTCTTAATGATATGTAAGTCAAGTCCGAACATGGGTCACGTCTGGTCAAAAAGTAGGTCACTAGGTCAAATTGAAGGAAAATCTCATTAACACTCCAGAGGCCGCAATTTTTGCTTCAGCAGTTTGAAATTTTGTCAAAATGTTTGTCTTAAAAATATCTAGGTCAAGTTCTAATATGGGTCACGTCGGGTCAAAAACTAGGTCACTATGCCAAATTGAAGGAAAATCTTGTTTACACTTTGGATGCCGCATTTTTTGCTTCATCAGCTTGAAATTTTGTCAGAATGTTTGTCTTAAAGATATCTAGTTCAAGTTCAAATATGGGTCATATTGGATCAAAACAAAACCTCTCTTTTCTATTGCTTCCTATGTTTTTGTCCACTTCTGACAACACTTCTCTACATAATAAATGTCCACATTTCTAAAAGTGGGATTGAAGTAACAAAACACAACATTTTCAGTTTAAGGATCAATTATTTAATGAGGATAAGTACATGTGTCTTTCAATACATGACACGATGTGTTGGTGTGGAAATTTATTCTTATGTTAAATATGTCGGAACCTCAGAATATCTCAAAAATAAAAAACAAAATGTTGGATTATTGTACTTTTGACATTTTTCAACCTCTTTGGTATCGCAGAAGGCCTTTTATTAACAATAACTGCTATCAGATCAACTCTTTGTCAGACTGTGTTGCAATTGCATGGGAGAGCACTATTTAGACTTGACATGTTGCCTGTGGGCATCTAGTATTGTTAATCCTTTTGCACATACATTTAATCTGCCACAGACTTTGGTAAAATAAAGCCCTTGAAAAGATGTTTATGAAATGAATTTTATTTTGGAAATTATTTCATAAAATCTAAACAATATAAAAGGTTTCTATAACTTCCATGAGAGAATTATAGATATTTTGAATTACAATATAACCCTTGCCCATATATGACAAATCTGAAACAGATGACTTTGAAAAACATCAAGGTCAAGTATTGTACAAATGAAAATAAATGAATGAATAAAGTTGACAATTTTTTCTAATTTCTCCTTTTGCTGGAAAGTTTTCAAAAGCCGTTGCCTGTAAATGCATGTGGATGAGGGTAAATATCATGATATATCATTGGCTTAACTGTGTTTTTCAGCGCCCTTGTTTGGGGTTCATCAGTGAAACATCAGCCACAGAAAGTGGGTAAAGAACACCTTCTGAATGATGAAGATGTTGTACAGCTTGTGAAGAAGTAAGTTAATAATTGTCCTTAACCTTTTCCAACCTGTAGATGCATCTGTAGCAGCAGACAGCTTTTGAAAATATTGTGACATAAGGAAACATTGACCGAGTATGGGGGTATCACTTTGGATGTTTTCCTGGTGCATTCCGATTTTTTTTTAGCTCCACTAGCTGAAAGCAAGTCAAGCTTATGTCATGGCAAATTGTCAGTCATGCGTGCATCTGTGCATCAAATTGTTGCCTCAAAAGACTTCTCCACCCTAACCAATAGGCCTATTGGGATGAAACTTCATAGGAAGCATCCTCTTAATGTCCTCTCCTAAATTCCTTCAAATTTGTTGGATCCATGCAAAATTCTGGAAAGCTTCAATTATCTTCTTCTCTAAAAGTGTTGAGCCGATTTTCAAATGATTTTGTAAAAAATGTGCCTTGGGTGACCCTCTATCAGATTCCTTCAAGCTATGTTGAGTGATTGAAAAACAGGGCCACCAGAGGGCGGGGCTATTTTGTCTTGTATGGCTATAGTGAAAACTTAAAACATGTTCTCCGAAAGTGTCAGGCCGATATTCAAATAATTTTGTAGAAATATTCCTAGGGTGACCCTCTATTGGACTCCTTCAAGCCATGTTGATTGCTATTATGCCTTATATATGGCTATAGTGAAAACTTAAAAAATCTTCTCTTCCGAAAGTGCGAGGCCAATTTCCAAATAATTTTGTAGAAATGTTCCTTGGGTGACGCCCTATCAGATTCCTTCAAGCCATGTTGATGGTAAAAAAATATGGCCACAAGGGGGCGTAGCGTTTAGAGATTTAATTTTTGCCTAATGACAGTGGAGCGATACTGGCCTTTTGTTCCATATTGTTAGGGAGCTGTGATTGATAACTTTACATCACCTTTCCTCTTCAAGCCTTTTGACACATAAGACCCTATGATTGATTACTTTTACCTTATTTTTATTTCAGGGTCTAATTTAGTCACAAATGAATATGGATAAATGGATGGAAAGTGATTCAACAATTAAAGTTCCTGTGTGTTCTAAGGAAATGTGTTTAGTGCTGCGGGGAAAAAAAAATTGAGACAATATAACCATTTACCTGATATTTTAGTTTTAAAAAAAATTAACGCTTTAAACTAGGTATGGGAACGATAACTGATAACAATATTCGAATATTCGTTTTACTTATTCAAATATATTCGAATACTCATTAACCAAATCTAAAAATCTGTATCCGAAACCAGGTTTATCCGAATATATTTCGAAAATGGAGGTTATCCTATTAATATAAGGTATTGTGTACAATTATATTACATGTTTTCAAACGTACTCACACTTTTTTTCATACCAGAGATATTTGACTTTTTAATAAGTTAACGTAATTCAAGAAGAAAATTTGAACCCATCTATTGCAAATATGATTTCTCATTGCTATCTATATGAATCAGCTTGAAAGGTCAAAGTTTGCAAGGTATTTCGTGTTTGATATATCTTTGCTCAATTTTAAATAATTAAGTTTATTCTTCTTGTTCTTACACTGTTTTTACTTTACAAGTAATTTGTGAATGATACTTGTAGGCTTCAAATTGGTAAAATAATGTTAAAAAAAATACAGTATGTCTGATCCTCAGATTTGTTCAAGTAACAATCCAGCAGGAATGCGTTCTAGAGGTACAGATGGGTTATATTTAAGGTTTGACATGCGTTAGAAAAACAATATCGATGACACATACACACTCTTTATCTCTTCACTCTTGATCATAATTAACTCCGTCTTGAGATTTCTGTGAGACATAAATATGTTTTTGTTTGCTCATTAAAAGAAAGTCATAAAAAATGAATAATCAGATTCAAAAATTTAAATTAAATATTTGTTCCCATCACCTACTTTAAACATGTTAACATTCCCTACCTTAAACATGTGAAAAATCTCTACTTTAAACATGTGAACAATTAAAGATTGAAAACAAAATGATGACATTATTATTTTATTATGACACAGGAAACAATATTTGGTTAACCCTTGGTTAATCCTCAAAACAACAAATGTGCAAACATATGAAAAGCCCTATGAACATATGAAAGCAATTTCCCCTTTGCTACAATGTTATCTAAGTGGGCAGCTGCAGTTGCCGAAAAGCGTAATACCTTAGTGGAATAGGGCTTAATGAGAAATTTCTATAAAAAGAGCAATTTGTTTTTCCCTCTAAATGGTTTAAAAATTTATTAACCGCAGTGGTACAGTAAAGAATATCATGTTATTGACAAATTCCGTCACTCAATGTATCCTGATTGCTCTTTGCCGTTCCGCTCATTGAAATAGTTTTTTGGGATATGGGCTTTTTTACATGATAGCTGAACCGTTACTGTGATACTATAGCAATCGAATATTGAAAATATTGTGGAAAATGAAGCTATTGCTGACAATGAGCAATTCCTCCTTTTCACACAATGCTTTCAAACCTGTTTCACATTAATTCTTTTTATAATTATCCCCTAGTCAAACAGAGTTTGAGAGGAGATATAGTAACGGGGCTGTCCGTTTGTTTGTGTGTCCGTCTGTAACAACCTTGTGACCACTCTACACTGAACATCATTTGACAGATCTTAACAAAACTTGGTATACAGTTAGTATATGTGGCAAGGTCAAGAAGCCTATTTTTTTCAAGGTCATAGGGTCAAGGTCAAAATTGGACTTTGACTATTTTCCCATATAACACTCCTTGTGACCACTCTACACTGAACATCCTTTGACTGATCTTAACCAAACTTGGTATACAGTTAGTATATGGCAAGGTCTAGAAGCCTATTTATTTTCAAGGTCAAAATTAGACTGACTATTTTCCGATATAACAACCTATTTTCAAGGTCATATGGTCAAGGTCAATGTCAAAATTGGACTTTCCGTCCGTAACAACCTTGTGACCACTCTACACTGAACATCCTTTGACCGATCTTAACCAAACTTGGTATACAGTTAGTAAATGGCATGGTCTAGAAGCCTATTTATTGTCAAGGTCATACGGTTAAGGTCAAGGTCAAAATTGGACTTTCACTATTTTCCCATATAACAACCTTGTTACCACTCTACATTGAACATCCTTTCTTAATCAAACTTGATTTACAGTTAGTATACTCTGTAACAAAAGTTTAGCAACATACAATGTATTTCTAAATATGGGACTTATTTTAAAAGAAGAACCAATAAGTTTGTTTTTACGTTTAAGATAAAATGTCGGAAACTTGTATACACAAAATGCTGTTTATAAACATGTGCTAACAGTTTCTAAATAAGCGTCAAAAGACGTGGGGTAGCAACTCAAAACTCACAGAAAATGTCAGTATCTCGTGTGATATCCATTGCGCTCGATTACAGCCACACAACGCTTAGTAAAGCTGTCGCAAGTCATGGCGCCGACATAAAACGGTTACGTTGTGACGTCACTTCAATAAAGCGATCGTCAATTGCGGACGTTTTCCTTGGCCTACCGGAGCGTGAACGATCTTGAACTGTCCCTGTTTCCTGGTAGAGTTGATTTAGACGTGAAATTGTCCTTGCACTTAAATCAAAGTGCCGAGAAACCGCCCGAACTGATGCTTCACCATACAACATACCGACAGCTAAGTGACGTTGGTCTAACGTCATTGCCGCTCGCCTTCCCATTCTCAATAATTCTAACTTTTTGACCGGTTTCGTACCTAATGACCAGCACTTAACAATTTGTACATCAAATCTGACCAATTTAAGTGACCAATGTACACAATACCTATTCATATATGCACGGGAATCATCAATCTCCTATCGCAGAGTGACCGTTCCTTACACTCACTATCATCAATGTCAAGATTCTTGACGAAACATGATAACTGTATTTTAATTGACTTAGTTGTCACTGATGTAAGCACTAACCTTTTACACTTGTGACAGGATCTTTTTCTAACTTTGCTAATCAAAAACAAAGTATTTATTTAGCAAAAAGCTACGGACTACTTTTCGGTAGTTTTACAAATTTAAAGATTAATACATCTCTTATGTAGGTCACCTATATACAAAGTCACGTGAAACCCGAAAGTAGCTCGAGCCTGTGACAGAGGTAAATGTAATAAACCGATAGTGTAAGAGAGTGGGGAATCATGTGATTTGTGTTTGTTGGTGTTATTACGATGTGAATGTTGAAGGAAAGGGCAGTCCATTCAGTAGACATACATGGTTATATACAATCATCAGACACGTTCAAAATTGGTAAGTTTTAATTAAGTAAAGAAGTGGCGATAAGATCACAGTAGGGACGGAGATTTACAGTATGTAGGACATGTGCCATAGAGGACCCTACTGCTGTATTAAAGAGAGTCGGCCGGCCTCGCCTCCGAAATACAACCTTATTGGTTTTTAACACACACTTCAAATGCTTGGCTCCTGGTGGACTCGATAGACAAACTATGAAAACACTTGGAGCCCAATTAAATTTCGCAACTACAGCTCGGCAAGAGCCGGCAATTCGGGCAGCTGTTTAAACCCCGATTATAATGTTTACGCCACAGTAAATTTTACAATGTCTTGTGAAATTTATCCCCCAAAATTCAAAAGATTTCTAGCAAGCAGAGGAATAATGGTTATCGAATTTGAGTATCTTTAAATGTTTCCCAATTTATTTTAGAAAGTATCTCAAAAGCACGTCTCGAAATACATCTCGAGACCGACGTCCGACAAATGAACGCCGTCCTCCCTGAAAAATCCCGGCGAGGCCGCGGTCACACCCACCTGCAACGAATCGTGTGTCGGATGACGTCGCACCTGTTGTCGTCCGATTCTATTTAAACGAACTCGTTTCCGCTCTATGGCCGACGCCGTGAAGGCAGACGCATTCCAGCTGAGGCGCTGAGCACGTCCACCCACACGACCACTGCCCCAGGTACTGCTGCGCGCAGATAGTTACACTCTCGTTTAACATTATTACAGATGAATGTAAGCGACAGCGACGCCAGGTCATTCCGTTTTTGTTTGTCTTAGCGTAATGTGCCGAGTTTGCGTTTCTGCTTCTATTTTTACGTCTATGAGTCGAAGATATGAATTCGGATCATGATTACTAGTTGCCACCAACTCGCTCACCGAAATGTGCCAGAACCCAGGCGGCCCAGAACAGCGCTACTTACGGATTATAGCAAACGAAGTTTAGTTCGCTCAGCGCTGCATTTAAAATGCTAGCAGATAGAGGAGCTCTGCTATCGACCGATCTGCGCAAGCGAGAGCAACCTTCCAACATTTTCTTTGTGATAAACATGCCGCTTATTTCGAGCCAGCCGTTGATCTTATGCCAATAATTGAGGCCTGCGGAGTACGTCCTTATTGTGGACGCTGATAATCCCTTTTCAACGCTGTAAGCGATGAACCAAATTATGTATTTTTGGTCCACTGGCCAAGAATGATTAAGTTTGAAATTGTCCCTGAACTTATTGAATGCATTGATGGCATTGACATATGTAGCTTCAAGCCTTGCGTATTTAAGGACGTGCTATTCTGGATCAATTCTTGGGCACTTGCTTTAATATGTTCCAGAGATGGTCCGGGACCCGAGGCGGTTCGTCGTCTGCATTCGGAGCTAGTTGACGGAACTTTCCTACCTGTAAAAACGTGATAGCGCGTCACATACGGAATTGAGCACACCTGGTACATGTCTAACCCTAAGCATGATATTTTGACGAAGGCAGGACAAAACCAGAGGTCTAACCAGGCACATCACCCGGTCCGACTTAGAGGTCATTGAATTAAGGATATGCACGACAGCTAAGTTATCGCAATTAAACGAGATCTTTTTTATTTTTAAAGTCATTACCCAAAACAGAAACGGCCACCCAAATCGGAAAAAGCTCTAAAAATAAATGTGATGTCCCTGGTTACCCCCTCAGAATGCCAGGCCTGTGGCCAACAGTGCATGCACCAGTGGCCTTTGTAGTAAATTCCCATTCCCGAACCTTCTCCTCCAGCACTATCCGAAAACAATTGTTCGTCAGCGTTTGAAAACTAATAGCGGACGGTGAAAACGGAGATACCATTATGGTGTTTGAAAAAGGTAAGCCACGTTTCTTTCTTAATGTTCTTAGTTACATGCATGTGGTGACCAGGCCTACTCAGGCCGCATGTAGCAGTTATTAGGCGACGACAGAACGATCTACCTGTCGGAATTGCACGGCAGCAGAATTTAAGTGAGCCTATTAACGATTGCATATCTCTCAATGTTGTTCTTCTTTTCTCTAGCATAGTTGTCGTTTTGCTAATGACCTCCTCTACCTTAACAAGAGGTATACGGACTTCCATTTTGTTAGTGTCTAGTTCCAGACCTAAAAAACACAGGACATATGTCACAGGCCCTCTGCCTTATCTTCTGCTAAGGGGACATTAAGTTGGTACATGCACGCCAGAAATGCAGATATCTGCGATTCGCAACTTTGTGTCGTTCTGGCGCCGCCTAAGAAATCGTCTAAATAATGGATTAGGCTTTTTGACGAAGTTCTCTCTCTAACGCAGAATTCGTCTTACAGCTAGTAGCTGCGCCGAAAAGAAGCGCCTTATCGTAATAGAATTGATTTTCAAAACGGATACCGAGGAGTTCAACATTGTCTTGATGGATAGGCAGTAGGCGGAAGGCATTTTTTATATCCGTTTTGTACAGTTTGCAGTTTTTCCCTAGGGATTGAATCAGGTCTACTGCAGCGTCGAAGCTTGTGTATTGTACTGAGGAATGTTTGCGGGCTATTCCGTCGTGAATTGACAATCCCTCAGGGAATGATAAGTGGTGAATTAGCCGAAAATCGCCTGGTGCTTTTTTAGGAACTAATCCTACGGGGGAAACGATGACATTTTTGAATGGTTTTATGTTGAACGGTCCCGCCATTCTACCAGCGACAATTTCTTTGCGTAATTTCTCTCTCACTAAGTTGGGGTTTGATAAAGCCGATTTGAGGTTTTGACTTATGCGAGGTTTTCTTGGTCCTTCGTAATGAAGGCTGAATCCAAATTTGAATCCGTTATCTGCTTCCTTTTTATTATAAGATCTTAAGAATTTTGTTAAGCAATTTTAATTTATAGGAGTATTTGCCAGCCGTGAATCGCATGCCGTTTCCGCTAATTTATTATTTGTTCCCGTTTTTGGGGAAACCGCGGCCGCGTCCGTGGGGTTTGGGAAAGCGATGGTTGAATTGAAGGCATTTGGCGCCTGTTGTTGGGACGTTTTACTTTGCGAACCCCTGCTATGGCACTGAGCCGCAGGATGTGGTAGATCGCAATTGGCAGTTCGACCACGTGCGCTCAGTCGGTAACGACGCGGACTGTCAATCCAGGGGTTGTGAGTTCGAATCCCGGCTCGGCCAACTTTCTTTCCGACGTTTGACAAAAGTCATTGCGACATGCGTCATTCGTCTTTCACCGATGGGCTAAGTCTATGTGGAAAAGCAGCCAGTTGCTTGGGAAGATTGTTGTGTGGAGAACTGGTGTGAGAAAACCAGGAAACACATGCGTAGGTGAACTGGCCGCCGTGATATGACTAAGAAATTGTTAAAAACGGCGTTAAACCCCAATCAATCAATCAATCAATCGGCCACGTGCAGGCACTCATTGAAAAAATGGCATATATTTTCTTTCGGTATTTGTGTTTCTGGCCGAGTTTGTGGGCTCGCTGGCATGCACCGCCACCACAAATCTCCGTTTAATTTAGACCATGACGACGGATTCAATGCCTGACGGAGCCTAAACTGCTCATCATATTCTCTCCATGCGAAAGCCTAGGGCTCTCTAATTGTCCACATATAGTGAAGCAGTTCGCCTGTCTTTTCTGGATGAGCCCAGAGATAAACCAACGCATAAATCAAAAAAGCGTCCGTCCATCTCTCAATACTACGGACCTTATCCCTGCACTCTTTTGGCCTAGCCTCAAGAGAGCCTGTGGGGGATAACTCGATGACAGTGCTGTACGCCAAAGTCGAAAGTTCCACGGCTCCTTTCAAGAGTATGGACAAGTTTAAATTTTGCCCCCCCTACAATTTGGTTTTTTATCGCACTAGGGACGTGAGCGGGCAAGTCCTCTCTCGACAAGCGCATTCGTTCTGGCCCTTGCCGCATAGGCAAGTCAAACACCGCGGGTGTTCTGACCGACTGATCTGTGTGCGCCGGGGCGGGGTTTGAAAACACACGTGGTGTTGAGCCAGAATCCGTTTGTGCAGAAAGAGATTGTGTTGTGATTAAATCGGCAGAGTTCGATTCCGATGTATCTTCAGTGCGCTGTAACAACTGGTCTACCTGTACATAATTAGAGGACCTTAAAATTACCCCTGGACTCTGCCTTTCTTTTAGACCCTCGTCTCGTGGTCGCAATTTTTCTTTATTTTCTTAGAAAAGTAAATCAACTGAACTGTTATACACAACTGTAGTACTGAAAAGGTGGTATCAACACACTTGCATGGGTATATATACCGGTTGTTCCGCACGAGTGAAGTTGAGTCGGAGTTTGCCGATAACCGGCGGAGACGCCCGATCTGTTCCTGTTGGATAACGGAAACGTAGATCCGTAGGTGCCTAAGAAGGTGAACGGGTTTTCGCAAAAATAAGAGTGATTACTTTTAATTGCTATAATTAACCAGTAATATATTAAAACGTTTTACTACAGACATTCTTTTACTCTTTCCCCTTTTCAGACACATTTTGAATAACATGCGACAGATGAATGACAACGAGCAATTTAGACCGGTTTGAGGACTATAGGTTTGGTCGATTCCGTCTGTCTGTCAGTCCACCTAATCTTGTCCGGCCCGCATCTTAACCATACATCATAGGATTTGAAAGAAACTTGAAACAAACGTTCACCATGATGAGGTGGCGTGTCGCGCTCAAGACCCAGGCATGTACCTCAAATGTCAAGGTCACAAGTAGAGGTCAAAGTGAGTACTGTTTTATAGGATTACCTTGTCCGGCCCTTATCTCCACCATGCATCATAGGATTTCCAAGAAACTTGGCACAAACGTTCACCATGATGAGGCGGCGTGTCATGCTCAATACCCAGGCCTGTACCTCAAATGTCAAGGTTACACTTAGTGCCAAAGGTCAAAATGAGTACTATTTGATAGAACTGTATCTTGTCCGGCCCACATTTCAACTATGCATCATACAGTACAGCTCACGCGGAAAACGCGTTTTCCGCGATCCCACGATGGACAAATATTTTTTCATCGCGGATAATCACCGCAATTCAACCTATATGATCACCGCAATACCGCCTACGGGCTAATTATATCACCGCGATTGACATGTCGTCGATTCGAGCTTCTTATCTATTTTGAAATCACCGCGATTCCACCGCAATATTTACCTGTAAAGATTTTATACTTTTATTAAAAAGTTGTTTTTTTCCGATTATGTACATGTACACGTTTATTGACGAATTGCGATTATTTTATGACACAACTTGCTAAAATGCATTCAATTTCAGCAAATTATTCGAAAAACAGTGGAAGATTGTGTTTGTTTACGATAAGGTCAAGTTTCGTAATAGAAAATGGCGGACATCGGATATACGTTTATCGTACATATGATTATCTCACATTTTTTAGTAAGAGAGAAATATTGTTAAATTACAATACATGTACATTGTATATATATCTTTGAATATTGTATATACAGTACATGTACTTGAATCTCTTAATAAAGACAGATTGTTGATTTTTGAGCTTTTCTTATCAACTTAATAAATAAATTATCCAATTGTAATATTGTTGAAATTGATAAATTTTCATTTTAACGCAATGTGTTGATACAGAGTAGAAACAGAGTAGAATTTATTTTACATGTAGTTATGTATTGCACTTTATTATGAAGCAACTTGTCGTAAAGCTCAGTAACGTCAATTAGTTTTAAAAAAATACAGGCTTATATGTAGAAGTGGTTTATCAGCGTGCGTGCTAATCCAAACACATAAACAACAATACGCCTGACACGACTTTTCTTGACTAGCGCACAAAATATCCCTTTTAAATGTGAACACTGAATTTCAATTGACATACGCAAGTTGAAGACAAGACTAAATCGTCATCAAATCAGATTATATAGCGTAATGGATTTAAGTGTCCGCCCCCGAAAATAATTGCTTAATTTGTATGAAAACATGTATAGATGAGAGAAACACATTTTAATTTGTTTGCGTCACCTTAATTTACAAGTATTTTTATGAGTAAAACATGCCAATTAATGAGACTTCGTAATCTCTTTCAATTCAGATAATTAGTTTTTGGTTGTTTAATTAAATCCGGGACTTACATGGGCGCTTCACACTTCTTTGTTTGCAAAGTTTGTTTTTGTTATTCAGCCGACTTTGAAACAGGTTTTAAAGAAATAATTTTATAGGCGATTAAGAATGAACAATGCATTGGTAATTGTGGTGATTGACAATGGAATTACGGCATTTATTAGTGAGATTTAAAGTAAGCTACACATCTTTCAGGCAGAATTAACAGTTTTATTATCAAGTCAAGTCAAGTCAAAAGTTTTTATTGACGAAAAACATTACAAATGTTTTATAATCCTTACAGGCGGACAACAATATATATATTATATAACATGAGAAAAATATAATAAATGGTTAGTTAGGAATGTTAAACAAAATTGTCATTTTCTTTCTGGCGATAAATAAAAGCCTCGTATGTAAATTTAGCCAACTTGCTCATAACTATTGTAGATTGACATTTAAGCAGCTGTACAAACTTTTGCCTAGTTGGCCATTTACAATAGTATTTAGGCAGAATAGTATTTCTTAATTCTCGATAATAGGGACAAACTAGAATAAAGTGATATTCATTTTCCAAAACATTCATTGTGCATTTTTTACATATTCTACTGGTACGTGGTGTGTTGTTATGTCGACCGGTTTCGATCTCTAAAGAATGGCTTGAACATCTCAGTTTACTTAATGCCTGTCTATGTCTAAAGTTCGATACATGTACCATATATGGTTCCATTGCAATATCATTTTTTATTAGTGAAAATGTATCAAGTTTGCTAGACGTTTCAATGTCATTGTGATAATGCTGTAAGTATTGATCATATATTCGTTGCGTTATAGCGGCGATATGACCATCATTTACAGCAGTACTGTTCCATAAAAATTGAAATCCTAAGCTACATAATAATTGTTTCACATTAACAGACCATGTATTACAATTGTTTGAGCCAATGTTATTACAATTATACATAAGTTTATACATCAGGGAATCTGGAGTTTTGCCAAGCTTATACCAATATTTGATAATTCTAATTTTTCTAGTAACAAAAAGAGGGAATCTCCCAAGTTCACCATAGATACAAGCATTCGTTACATTGCGATTTAAGCCCATAATATTCTTCATAAATTTCAAGTGAACCTTTTCTACGTCAGGAGATTTGTGAAATCCGTATACCTCTGATCCATAGCTCAAGATGGGATTAACCATGCTATCAAATAACTTAATTTTATCCCTGATATCGAAATTAACCTTATCAAAAAGTGAGTATAAGGAAAACATCGCTTTTCGTGCTTGGTCAGACAATGTTTTCTGGGTTTGATAAAAACTACCATTACTAGAGAGGTTTACTCCCAAATAGGAAAATCTAGTTACATTCTTTAAAATTTCATTATTATAATAAAGACTAACATTTTCCGGATGGTTTCCCTGTTTAAAAACCATTACAACCGTTTTATCGGTATTAACTGTAATTCCCCATTTAACACAATAGTTATTCAGTTGGTTCAATAAACTCTGTAATCCATCACTGGTATAAGCTAGCAAAACAGTATCGTCTGCAAATAACAGGATAAATACTTTAAGTTCATCTATGGTAAATGAATCATTTTCTTGTACTACAAGATTTTCGTACATGTCATTTATAAATAAAATGAACAAAAATGGCGACAACGGCTCGCCTTGTTTGACGCCCGAATAACTGTTGAAATATTCAGAATAACTTCCATTAGAACGAACACATGACTGTACTCGTTCATACATTGCTCGTAGCATTTTAACTATCTTGCTCGAGGCACCCTGATTAAGTAGTTTTTGCCAAATACCGTTTCTATACACAAGGTCGAAAGCCTTCTTAAAATCAACAAAGGCGCAATATAACTTTTTCTTCTCGTGCTTTATAACTTTGTTAACAATCGAGCTAAGAATAAAAATGCAGTCTGTAGTACTGCGCTTCTTTCGAAAACCAAATTGACAATCGTTAAGCACATTGTGACTTTCGGCCCATTTGCGCAATCGGTTATCTAACATAATAGAAAATATCTTAGAGAAAATACTAGTTAAAGTTATCCCTCTATAATTATTTACATCAGATAAATTACCTTTTTTGGGAACTGGAACGATTATCCCTTTAGTCCAGCTTTCCGGATATAAACTGTTATTATACATGTAATTGAACAATTTGCACAAGTTATGACTTAATATCGATTTACATTCTAAAAACATTTCTGGCAATACATTGTCGACACCTCCACTTTTCCCGCTTTTAAGACAACTAATAGCAGACTGCACTTCATCAACCGTAAAATCGCTATCAAGTTCAAATACACTAATCGTATCAAAATTATCATCGTTCAAAAAGGACTCAGTTTCCTCAGTGGTGAAAACATTATCGGACGAAAAGAGCGTTTTGAAATGATCAAACATAGTTGTACTATCTATTTCACACTGTTTACTTTTTGTTCTAAATTTTCGTACTTCGCTCCAAAATTTCTGAGGACTTTCACAAGCCAATTTACGAAAGGTTCGTTTCTGATCATCTCTATATTTGAACTTCGCACGCTTTTTGGCCAAACGATATGTTTTCTGGGTTGAAATCAGTAACTCCCTATTCTGTAGGGATCTGCACTTTTTGTAAGCTCGATTTGATAATCTTAGTTCACGACGGGCTGTCTCACATTCACTGTTAAACCATGCACTGTGAAATTTACGCTCAGTTTTGTTTATACAAGGGCCTGAGGGCAATTGTCTACCGAAAACAGTGAACGCGCATTCATGGAAAATCGTCGACAATTTATTAATGCCATAATCAAAATTCATATGTTCGTTAGTTATTTGATTAATCAACTCGTTTATACTACTTAATTCTGAAAAAATTAAATTGCGATATTCATCTGCACGTTCGCTTTTCCAGGTTATTTTCTCTTGAGAACCCGAGTCATTATGTATATGTTGACCTATAGTTACATCTGAAAAAGGGTAAACTGAAAGAGAGATGTGGATAGGCGTGTGTGAAGAGCAAGCTTGCAAATCACGTACAATAAAATTACTTATACGTGGAAATAAGTCACATGGAAAAAGAGCATAATCAATTAAACTACAACCCGCTGCGGACGTGTATGTATAATGGCCAACGGTCGCGTCATCTCCCGACACGCCCGTTTACTATTTTTAGACTGCTACTTTTACATAACTGTAATAGTTTAATCCCATTACTGTTCACGGTCTTATCTAAACTGTTCCTCTCGACATTTTCATTTGGCAACGAACATGAATCGATGTTTTCAAAATAATGATCTAATACAGAATGGTCCTCCAAATAATCTTTTCTTGTCCCACAGCGAGCGTTTAGGTCTCCAATAATACAAAACTCACCCTTCGCAGAGTATTTAGATATCAGATCTTCCAATATGTCAAAAATATCTTTATCAAGTATATTGAAATAACGTGAGTTGCTCGGGGGAACATAAACAAAGCATAAATACAAATCTGTATCCAAATTAAAGTATGTATGACAGAGTTTGGCTACAACATGCCCGTAATTATATTTTTCCACAATGCTTATTCCATCTTTTAACGAGTTTTTGTAGTAAAGACCAACACCTCCATGTCCTCGCTTAACACTTGTAGCTAAACTTTCCTGTCTTGGTATAAGAACATGTTCAAAACCCTCTAAACAGAATACATCGTTATGTTTTTGCCATGTTTCACAGAGAAAGACAATATCATTATTATGGATAACATCCAAAAAATCAGAGTCACCTATACAATTCCGAAGTCCTTCGATATTCCAGGAAACAACACTTAATTCACACTTTTCTCTGTTGTATTAATATGATTGGTCACGCACTGAAGGAGAATACAGTTTGTTGTTTATATATAACTTGTCCCGCACCAAAACTGTCCTTTTCCCTTTGTCACGTGCCTCTTTCATAATTGGATATAAACTCTTTCTCCTTTCTTGAATCTCCGCGGGAAATTGTTCCGAAACTCCATAGGCCGTGGGACGGAGCTCGACATCTTTCAAAGAATATTTTACCTTCATTTTGGACTTGGTATCCTTAAATTTAACTACAATTGGTCGGACTTTATCGGTGACCCGTCCCCCTATTCTATGCGCTCTATCTATGTCAATGCAACTTTTGGGATTCACAATTTTCAAGATGTTCTCACAAAAATCAAAAACTTTCTGCTCACAGTTTTCACCGATACCGTTAGAACCCGAAGGATTGTTTGTATAGGAGCTAGTTGAATCACTGCCTCTCACCGTTATTCCGCTTGGCTCGGGTATACCAAAGAAAATCAAATTATCCCTCATAGATCTGCACTTTAAATCAATAATATCTTCTTTTAGTGACTCCTTTTCCTGAGATACTTTGGATTTTTCGATCTCCATCTTTGAGACTTTGATTTCAAGCTTTCTAACGCTATCTGATGTTTCCTTAATGTGAGTTGTTACACCATCATATTGCTTGCTAATGAAATTCTGACTCGTTTCTAAATCTCCCATTTTCAAGTCCATTGAGTCAAGTCTGGTGTTAATAGTGTTCATTTTTGTTTTAATTTCGTCGAGCTGATCTAGTTTTGAGTTCATTCTCTCCATGCGATTGTTAATGCCGTCGAGACGTGACAAAATGGTCTGTAGCGCATCGTTGTTAGAGTTCCCTTGTGTGTATGAAGTTACAGGTTGGGAATAAAGTGGCGAAAGTTGGTTTTGGCCCATATACGTCTGTGGGTACTGTGGGTACTGGAACATTGCAGGTAAAGTATATGATTGGTTACCTGGGTTTACAGGAGTTGCAGCTGGATGCGTAGTAGTTTCTACACTGGGAGACGCCATTTTTGTTTGCCGCTTTTCTTTGTTCACTTTGTCTGCTGGAGATATTGTATCCGCATTCCTTTTTTTCCCCATTTGTATTCATAAATCACAACATGTACATAAGGAACACCAATCAAGCCTTCCACAAATCTTTTAAAAATCCAAAAGTTTTAGACGATAACTAACAAATTAACCATTTTCTTGTTTTATTTTTCTACTGTGTTAATTCCATGACCGCCATATTACGCGCATGCGCATTCAAAAAAAAGATTATCACGTAGTTATATCGTTTACAGAATACATCAAGTTTAGGGGAATTTTATTGATGAATTTTAATGAATTAAGTTGTTACGCATATATGCTGCTTTATAGTTAGTACTGATTTATAATCATTATCCTCTTCAACAACATTTATTAGTACTGTAATGAAATAAAAATTAAAAATTAAAAAAAAACTCCCAGCAAAACGGCGAGAAAAAGCTTATCTATTCAAAAAAATATCACCGCGATTCCGCGATGGTTCCACCGCAACTCCACGATGATCGGTTTTATCAACCCCCTGGGGTTATCTTGTTGCGTCCGCGATGGACATAAAAACAAATCGCGGTGATGGGTGGAATTCCACCCACCTTCGCGGACCAAAATATTTGTCCGCGTTGAGATTTGTCCGCGGTGGCTCGCGGACGATGCGTTTTCCGCGTGAGCTGTACTGTAGGATTTCAAAGAAACTTGGCACAAACGTTCACCATGATGAGGCGGCGTGCGCACAAGACCCAGGTCTGTACCTCATATGTCAATGTCACACTTAGAGGTATAAGTGAGTACTGTTTGATAGGACTGTACCTTGTCCGACTTACATCTCAACCATGCATCATAGGATTCCTAAGTTACTTGACACAGATGTTCACCTCAAATGTCAAGGTCAAAGGTCAAAATTAGTACTGTTTGGTAGGACTACCTTGTCCAACCCGCATCTCAACCATGCATAATAGGATTTCCATGATACTTGGCACAAAAGTTCACCATGATGAGGCAGCGTGTCGCTATCAAGACCCAGGCCTGTACCTCAAATGTCAATGTCACACTTAGAGGTGAAAATGAGTACTGTTTGATAGGACTGTACCTTGTCCGGCCCGCATCTCAACCATGCATCATAGGATTCCCAAGTTACTAGGCTCACATGTTCACCATCATAAGGTGGCGTGTACCTCAAATGTCAAGATCACACTTAGAGGTCAATGGTCAAAATGAGAAGTGTTTGATAGGACTGTATCTTGTCCGGCCCGCATCTCAACCATGCATCATAGGATTCCCAGGTTACTCGGCACACATGTTCTCCATGATAATGTGACATGTGGCACACAAGACACAGGCCTGTACCGCAAAGGTCAAGGTCATACTTAGAGGTCAAAGGTCGAAATGAGAAACCATGCATCACAGAATTCCCAAGTTACTGGGCACTAATGTTCACCATGATGAGGTGACGCACAAGACACAGGCCTGAAACTGGAAGGTCCAGGTCACATTTACAGGTCGAAATGAGAAATGTTTGATAGGACTGTATCCAAAATGTATGCAGTGCATTGCTGTTTTTGTCTACAAATGCACATACAATACACAATGTGCTGTCTTCGTCCGGTAGGGGACTTTCGTATTGCTTACGACATGAGCTTGTTTAGTTAAGCCATTGTCTCAATTAATTTCCATTGTATCCATTTTAAACTTGGTGTTTAAGTTACTTAATATGACCTTCAGATGTGCATTGCACAATTAACATAACTTAAGCATGCTGTTTTTGGAGTGTGTAATTTTGTCCTTCCATGATCTCACTTATTATATGACTTTTGCATGCAACACATTCCGTGAAATGCTCTTCCCCAAGCTTTGTACTGTGTCCAGAGCGATTGACTGTCTGTGTGGCTTTTTGTTCATCCATCCGTCCGTCTGTCTGTTAAGGTTTGCATTAATGGGTCAAAATGCTGTTTCTGTTTGGCGGATTCATTTCAAAGTGGTCTCACTTATACATTGGGATAAGGAGACCGATACAATATTTCAAACCAAAATCTGATCTTTTTTTTTAGGTGTAAACTCTTTTTTTCATATTTTTTTCTTCAGCAATGGTCTCAATAAAGTTTCAATGTATCAATTTCAGAACTTGGTGTATAGGAAACTTATGACCTACAGATGTGCAGTGCACATGAAATACCTATAGCATGATTTCGATTTTTTGCCATTTATCAGCATGATTCCAATATTTAGCGTTCACTGAACTGGAAAGATTAAACTTGTTTGTCAATCCTTTGTCCTTCATGATTTTGTTTATACAAGAATGTTTGTCTATATAAACCATGCATTCTCTTTTTATATTACATATGCCCCTCTACCATCAGTACTATCCTCACTCTGGTCGCTTTTGTTATATCAAAATCCGTTCCACGATTTCATTGTCTGAAATTAATTTCGTTTTTTGTAATCTATTTTATTTAACCCCAAAATATAAACATACAATCAAGCATGAACAAAAACATTGCATTTTGTTCTCTTTTTTATTTTAATAAAAGTTGTTCCTGAGTTTCAGTATTTTTAGATCTTCGGCTCAACGTGATCCATTTAAATTCCATGGAAATCTTTGAATGCTGCGGCATCAGAAAGGGTGCAAAATACCTCAACTTTAAAATTCTTCTCCTCTGAATCTGCTTGTCAGATTCCGATATAATTCGGTTGAAATGTTCCTTGGGTGACCCTCTAAACTAATTGTTCAAGCCATATTGATTGGTTGAAAAACATGGCAACTAGGCCGCATTAGAAAAGGGGCAAAATGACACGATTTAGAAATTCCATTATTATTACCTTGGTTTTGAGACCAAGTTAGGTTTCCGCCTCTAAGGTCCATTTTGAAAGTGCTTGTCTAATTTTAAGATATTGCTTAGAAATCTTACATCAAAGGTCCTCTACTCTAATTTGTTCAAACCATATTGATTGGGTGTAAAATCATAGAAACCAGGAGTCGTCACAAAAGGGGTAACATTAACTTTAAGCTTCAAATAACAACTCCTACAATTCCATTGGACCAATTTCAACTTGATTTTACAGGAATGTTACTTTCTCGGTCCTCTTTCAAAATTGTTCAAAGACATACATTCTGTGTAGAACTTTGGTTGCTGCGGCATCACAAATTGAGAAAAATGCCGAAACTTTAACATTCTTCTCCTTCAAAATCCGCTTATCTAATTTCAAGAAAATGTGATATAAGTGTTAAGCAAATTGGTTGTTTAAAAAACAGGGCAGCATGGTTTCATCAGAAAAGGGGAAAATAATATTTTTGCAGATATTTGCTACTATAATATCACTCAGGTGATATATTTAGTGCCATCTTGGCCCTCTTGTTTCATTATCGTTTTGAGAAATAAAGACCGTATACAAATAGGCACATAACACAAACAACAAACCAATAAAGAATGCGTAATCAAGGAAAGTCTTACATGTATGTACTCAATATCCCTTAATCCATAATTGATATCACATCTTTAATGTTCCCTATATTATTATTATTATATCTTTATTTCCTCTGATCATCGAAGATAGCACAAAGTTCAATGAACAATACAAAGTTGACACAAACATTGAACAAAAAATGACAAATATTGAATATCAAACATATTGATTGAACAAGTATATATATATATACAATGAGTATAATTACGTGCATTCACGTTCCAAGACCATTCACGTTCCAAGACCAACAACAGAGTCAGTTATCGGGTTATTTGTGAAAACTCTGGATATGTACCTGAATGAGTGTTTTCACTCAGAGTTTTTATTGTTCGAAAGACATAGTCTTAGATACCCCTGAAGAACACCTCATCGAAACGAATTATGATGTGGTCGGAAGAGTAAAAATAAATGTTCACATGAGAAGACATAACAGAAAAAATTACAGGGGGGATATAATCTGTGAATCTCTAGATAGATAAAGTGAAAAGACAAAATAGATACAAGACAGACTGAAAAAGAAAATATATATATGAAAGTTTCATATTCACCGTATTCTCACATTGACTTAGATGTTGTATTTAATTCATGATGTCAATCTTACAGATAATTTAAATTATTTCCTTAATGAAAGTTCGACACACTAGCCATTGCTCGAAAACATGACCATGTAATTATAAGTCTCTGATAATGGGTAATCTTTAATAATCGTTTTGAAATATATAGACACTTTACAATTAGACACATCTCATACACGACAAACTTATTAAGAATGTGTAGAAAAGGAAAGGTGAAGTGACTAAATACACAAGCAATGAGATGATGTAGATAAACAAATATGGAGACTTATAGACACTTTTTGTGCGAAACTGTTTAAAACAACAACCGAATTGCCTTGGCATTTTAGTTCACCTGAGCACAAAGTGCTCTAGGTGAGCTATTGTGATCACTCACAGTCCATCCGCCATCTGTTCAAATCTTCTTCTCTGAACTTACTGGTCCAATTTCAAAATAATTTCAGTTATATTCCCTAGGTGGCCCACATCAAAAAATGTTCAAAGAATTTAATTCTGTGTAAAAATGTCAAAATTAAAAAAACACTTATTCTTGTCCAAAAAAACTGGTCCAATTTGGGAAATGATTTGGCAAAAATTATTCCGATCTGTTGGAAAACATGGTCTTCACGAGGCAGAGCTTGTTTTCCTTATAAGTGTATAGTAAAAGCTTTAAAAATCAATCTTCTTGTCCAAAAGTACTGGCCTAATTTGAAAATAATTTTGCAAACATGTTTAGTTGGTGACCTTCTATTAGTGTTGTGGAAATTATTACAATCCTTTGAAAAACATGATAGCCAGGAGTCGGGGCTTCTTTTCCATATATAAATTGATAGTGATAACTTTAAAAATCTTCCTGTCCAAACATATAGGCCTGATTTTAAATTAATTTGGCACAAATGTTCCTTAGGTGAACCTCTACCAAGATTGTTGAAATTAACCCAATCTGTTGATAAACATGGCCACCACGGATGTTGCTTGTTTTGCCGTGTATGCCTTATTTCATAGAGCAAGAACATTGAAGCTACTTATGTTCTATTAAAGTCGGTGAGCGTTATAAAACCATCATGATCCTTTGTCGTGGTTAAACTAGTCGAAAAGAGAACCCTTTAGTTCTGTTTTGATTTCAATTAAGAAAACATTTATTAAATTATTTTGAGTGTGTATTTTTGACAAATCAGGGACGTAGGATAGGCAACTCCACCTGTACACCTGTTATCTGGTCTAAATATCACACATAGAAATAAAACTGTCCAAATCTTCACATTTTGTAGCAAATAAAACTTTTACGTCTCATTTGGCACATAAACAAAACATACATATTCTGAAAGCTTAACATTTCAACTAAAGTTAAAGATTCAATGAACAACTGGAATTTCTTTGTATTTTGAACAATGACTGGTTTAAAAGACACAGATATTGGGATTTCTGAATTATATAACTTTTTTCCAAAAATGTATAGACTGACATTTTTCATAAGGATAACATATTATCAAAACCTGTAGTATACATTAAAATATTTTTATCTACTGCAATAGAAGAATGTTTAAACTTCCAGAAAATATTTTTTTTACTTTCATATCTTGAATAGTTTTTGAGTTTTACTTGCTACAAATGGTGGCACGGGTGATATTTTAGTATATAATTTAGTTACTTATCCCCCTTATCTACGTCTCTGGACAAATGTAGAAAATATCTATTTGCACATCCATATTATGTTATTTTTATTTATATACATAAACTGTATAGAGGTTTCATTGTACTTCATAGTACTTCTTTGACTTTTAAGCGAATGGTGCAAAACAAGATCAGACTAAATGCACAAGTTGATCTTGATAACTGGATCTTAACTGTTCGCCAATGCGCCTCTTGTATTGCTACTCATATAGAGCTTTTGTAATGAGGCTGAGCCACCCCTAAATCACAAATATCCATCATTGAAATTTGATATAGTACTTTGAATCCATTTAACCAACTCTTGCAGTAAATTTTAGAATTTTTAGTGGGTTTAGAATCCCTGAAATTTGTTCCATCCGTTCATCTGTCCGTCCCGCATTTATCGAGACTATATGGCTAAAATGAAAATTTTAAAAATCTTCTCCTCCGAAAGTGTCAGGCCGATTTTCAAATAATTTTGTAGAAATGTTTCTTTGGTGTCCCTCTGCCTGACTCCTTCAAGCCATGCTGATTGGTCGAAAAACTTTGGCCTTTTGAGGGCGGGGCTATTTTATTTTTCTATTTTAAAAACTTAAAAATTCTTCTCCTCGGATAGTGTCAGGCCGATTTTTAAAATAATTTTGTAGAAATGTTCCTAGGGTGACCATCTATCAGCTTCCTTCAAGCCATGTTAATTGCTCGAAAACAATGGCCGCCAGGGGGCGGGACTATTTTGCATGATATTGATATAGTGAATATATATGGGTAAATTGACTTTTTCCTTGAAGCACGGCCTGTTTTTTATGCAAAATTGCTGTATTTCTTAGAAAACGCAAGGAAAAAGTAAATTCACTTTAAAAGGAGTACGGTGACCTATCATTATTTTGCATCTTTTATTAAAGTGAATGATGTGTAGTGTTTATGTAGTGTTTATGTAGTGTTTATGGATCATTACAGACAATTATATTGTGTAGAATGGAAACTTTCTTCAAAAATTGTATTATTTTAACTTTTTAGGGGGTTAAATGTGACACCATTTCTTCCTTGAAAAACAGCTTAATAAATTGGTTTTCATTTTTTTCTCAGAATTTTTCACTCGAAACCAGGTAGACTTGATACAACTACTATAACCAAATCTAACTGTACACATCCAGGAAGATTCACTCGAAAATAGGTAGAAATGATACATTCGTATAACCAAATATAACCGTACACAACCAATGCAGATCACTCGAAAATAGGTAGACATTATATCTTCGTATAACCAAATATAACTGTACAACAACATGTCCTCAACACTCACTCGAAAATAGGTAGACTTTATACCTTCGTATAACCAAATATAACTGTACAACAACATGTCCTCAACACTCACTCGAAAATAGGTAGACATGATACGTTCTTAAAACTAAACACAACCCTTGAACATTCACTCGAATATAGATAGACATGATATGTTCGTGTAACAAAATCTAACTGAACACAACCCCTCATCATTCACTCGAAATAGGTAGACATGATAACTTACTGTTCCGAGACCGCTGGAAAGCCTACGGCTTCTAATGGCTCATCACTTATGTTTGTGATATTTGTTGACAAGTGGCAACATTTACTCTAAATAGGTAGACATGATACCTTCGTACCACCAAATATAACTGTACACGGGTCCCCCTCAACATTCACTCGAAAATAGGTAGATATGATACCTTCGTATGACCAGATATAACTGTAGACAACCCATGAACATTCACTCAAAAATAAGTAGATATGATACATAACTATAACCAAATGTAACTGTACACAACCCATGAACATTCAATTGAAAATAGGAAGACATGATATATTCCTATAACTAATTGTAACTGTACACAACCAATGAACATTCACTCGAAAATAGGTAGACATGATACATTCCTATAACCAAATGTAACTGTACACAACCCATGTACATTCACTCAAAAATAGGTAGACATGATACGTTCGTATAACCGACCGAAATTATTTTAAAGTGCATGCAACTCCTACAGGTTTCGGGGGATTTGAGTGAAACTGTATACAGATGATCGCTTTGTAGTTTAGCATAAGGTTATCAGTGTCCTTTCGGAAAAAATTCAATCTGCTGAAGCAAAAAATGTGGCATCCAAAGATTTTCCTTCAATTTGGCATAATGACCTAGTTTTTTAACCCTACATGACCCATATTTAAACTTGCCTTAGATATATTTTAGTTAAACATTCTTATCAAATGTCAAGCTGCCGTAGCAAATAATGCGTCTTCTACAGAGTTAACAATATTTTCCTTCAATTTAGCCTAGTGACCTACATTCTGACTTAATATAACCCATATTCGACCTTGACCTAGATATCTTTAAGACAAACATTCTGATAAAGTTTCAACATGCTCAATCTAAAAATGCAGTATCCAGAGTGTGAACAAGATTTCCCTTCAATTTGGCCAAGTGACCTAGTTTTTGACCCGGTATGACCCTTATTCGAACTTGACCTAGATATCAATCAGATAAACATTCTGATCAAATTTCAAGCTGCTGTAGCCAAAAAAGCGACTTCTACAGAGTTAACAGATTTTCTTTTAATTTAACATAGTGACCTAGTTTCTGACCCAACATGACCCGTGTTCGAAATTGACCTACATATCATCAAAACATACATTCTGATAAAGTTTCAACATGCTCAAGTTGAAAATGTGGGTCCTACAGTGTTACCAAGATTTCCCTTCAATTAAGCCTAGTGACCTACTCTTTGTTCCGACATGACCCATGTTCGAACTTGACTTACATATCATCAAGACAAACATTCTGATTAAGTTTCAACATGCTCAAGTTGAAAATGTGGCCACCGGAGTGTTAACAAGATTTCCCTTCAATTTGACCTAGTGACCTAGTTTTTGACCTCATATGGCCCAGTTTCGAACTTGTCTAAGATTTGATGGAGATGACTGTTTTGATAAACTTTCATTAAGATCGGATACAAAATGTAGCCTGTAGAGTGTTAACAAGGGCACATTTTGACGACGCACGACGGACTGATGCCGGACAAAATGTGATCACAATAGCTCACCTTGCACTTCGTGCATAGGTGAGCTAAAAATATACTCATATTACAAAGTTCAAAAATGACCCATTCCCATGTGTAGTTTATTGTAAAGTAAAAAAATAAATAAACTTCTCCAATAAAAATAATAAATGAAAAACAATCTTTAAACTGTCTCAATACTGTATATTGTCACACAACTATTGTTTCTTTTCGTTTCTTAGCAACGGCAGGATGTTCAACTATAACAGATAACTCATTTACACTTTTATCTATTTCATCAAGCGCTTTCGAGAGAGGAGTCCGTTGTGGACGAGGGAATGCTTTCTTTTTCTTTGATTGATAAACTTTCGCCGACTCTTTCATTAATTCCGGTAGGTGGCTATGCACGTTTACTATGGATGGAGTAGAAACCGGATGATTGATTGTAATTTCCGGTGAATTAAATTGACGGTAAAGGGCCGCATCTGCTTTCTTTTTCTCGATTGCTTCTCTTTCTTTCTCGACTTGCAGCTTCTGTCGAATCTGATGCCGTTTGATCATGTTTGCTCCAGACATCTCTTTTTCGATGTTTATTAGTGCGTTTCGTAGCAGCAAGTCTTCTTGGCGCGTTTGCTCTTTGTTTATATAACCTGTTAACACAGAAATACATAGTTATGACATGTTAACCCTTTCCAAATTGCATAGGGCGTTTTGCGCGTCTGCAGCAAGCGGTTTTTGTAAACAATGTTGAGCAATCTCTCCTCTTTCAACCCTATCAGACAATTATACTGCATTTAAAGAGATGTTAGATAGTTTTACCTAGATGTTTTCAAAGTCGTCTGTTGCAGATTTGTTGTTTGTTGACAAGGGATAAATTTGATTTTACAAATTACAATAAGGAAAACGAAACTGTGTAAGTTAATAAGAGAGGAATCAGTCACTACGAAAAGGGATAGGATTAAAACACAACTTTGGGAACTTTTAGCAAGTGACGAACCAGATCAGTCTGAGAAACTAATGTACAGTATAAGTCAGAATTATTACAAATATTAGATTGCGCTGTGGCCAAGTGGTTTGTTTCAGGTTTCTGATACCGGTGGTGAAACCAGCTTGCGGTCGTGGTGGGCTATCCCTGAGCAAGTCACATTTCCTAGCCTAGTACTGGATTAATGGGCAAGTTGAGATATAACTGGATACACCAGGGTAAACAAATAGTATCAATAGTTTTGAAATGCCCTGGTAACTGACTGACATTGATGGATACATGTATGTGGTATATTTGACAGAATCACTACACGCCGCCAATATAGCTAAAATAAAAACAAACGCGAATGAAACAACGGATATCTTTACAGTAACTTTACTGGACTTTAAAATGCAAACTAGTTTGTCCTTAAAAAAACATAATTGCAAGAAAGTAATAATATCTAATAGATTGTACTTAATTACAAATACACTTATTTACTTATTTGAAGAAAAAAGGCGCATATCTCTGTTTCTAAATTATTAAATAGCTACTATATTCAAATCATATAAGCCATGTCCCACGAGAAGTGACTGTCCAGTATTTGCGAGCGACGAATATTCAGATAAGCCATATCCCACGAGAAGTGACTGTCTGGTATTTGCGAGCGACGAACATTAAGATAAGCCATGTCCCAAGAGAAGAGACTGTCTAGTATTTGCGAGCGACGAAGATTCAGATAAGCCATGTCCCAAGAGAAGTGACTGTCTGGTATTTGCGAGCGACGAGATTCAGATAAGCCATGTCCCACGAGAAGTGACTGTCTGGTATTTGCGAACGACGAAGATTCAGATAAGCCATGTCCTACGAGAAGTGACTATCCAGTATTTGCGAGCGACGAAGATTCAGATAAGTCATGTCCAACGAGAAGTGACTATCCGGTATTTGCGAGCGACGAGGATTCAGATAAGCCATGTCCCACGAGAAGTGACTGTCTGGTATTTGCGAGCGACGAAGATTCAGATAAGCCATGTCCCACGAGAAGTGACTGTCTGGTATTTGCGAGCGACAAAGGTTCAGATAAGCCATGTCCCACGAGAAGTGATTATCCGGTATTTACGAGCGACGAACATTTCGATAAGCAATGTCCCACGAGAAGTGACTATCCAGTATTTGCGAGTGACGAACATTAAGATAAGCCATGTTCCACGAGAAGTGACTATCCAGTATTTGCTAGCGACGAAGATTCAGATAAGCCATGTCCCACGAGAAGTGACTGTCTGGTATTTGCGAGCGACGAAGATTCAGATAAGCCATGTCCCACGAGAAGTGACTGTCTGGTATTTACGAGCGACAAAGATTCAGATAAGCCATTACCCACGAGAAGTGACTATCCAGTATTTGCGAGCGACGAACAATAAGATAAGCCATGTCCCACGAGAAGTGACTATCTATTATTTGCGAGCGCCGAACATTAAGATAAGCCATGTTCCACGAGAAGTGACTGTCCGGTATTTGCGAGCGACCAAGATTCAGATAAGCCATATCCCACGAGAAGTGACTGTACAGTATTTGCGAGCGACGAAGATTCAGATAAGCCAGCGCATCAGTGCAGTCTGATCTTGATCTTCGGTGTTCCCGATCTAGTCGAGCATAGACCTCTGGAGAACTGTACTAATGGACTGTAAAATGATGCATTTGATTGTGATTGTGATTACGGTCATTATTCGTGTGACATGGTCTATATAGTCTTACGTCTGATCCAGGCTTTATCTTTCAGATTCCAATTTCCCCAGTCTGTCAAATCCCGTTCTATCACGCCAGGCATCTCTTTTTCCGTGCGAGACGAATCTGGTCTCTTAAATTTGAATCCCTGGTGCCCCACTATATCGGGTAAACTGATTGGAATATTCCTAAGAAACTTGGAACCATCATTATTCTTTCGTTCGGAATGCTTTTGGTCAGCCTCACTCTGGTACTTATCTCTGATTTCAGGTCTTACAGTGACGAACTGTCCGTCGTCATTAGCAACGTGATTTTCCTCGATCTCACTTTCAGCAGTTGTCGGGCGAGAACTGAATTCGTGCCTTCGACGTTTACGAATGACAATTTTCGGATGAGAGTCGTATTTAGAAAGGCGAAGATCCAACAGCCTACGTAAACGAGTGTCTTTTTCCTGCGTTAGTCGAATCGGACTCGGCATCAAGTAACTTCGGTCTTTTGAAGACGACGAATCGGGCTTTTCTACATCAAGAATTTCTCCAAAGAGTTTCTCCGCACTGCAGCTGGTTTGGTGTTCAAGTAGCTTCGACCACCTACTGACCACAAACTTTTTATTCGTGTCAATCCTCGCCACTTGGTACAGTGAGTCCTTTTTATGACAGCGGACAAGCCTTTGGAGATTGACCGTTTCAACCTTGTTTGAACGAAAGATGCACTCGCCTGTTTTACTTTTTGACATGCTGATAGCGCCTTTCATGACTTTCAGTATGTGTAACGTCTTCTGTTTGTCGTCCCTCGCCGCATCGTCGTACAGCGCTTCGACACATTTATCGTATCGAACCATGGTTATCGCTAGTGCGGGCTGTAAGTGTGGGCTGTAAGTGCGGGCTGTAAGTGTGGGCTGTAAGTGAGGGCTGTAAGTGCGGGCTGTAAATGCGGGCTGTAAGTGCGGGCTGTAAGTGTGGGCTGTAAGTGCGGGCTGTAAGTGTGGGCTGTTAGTGCGGGCTGTAAGTGTGGGCTGTTAGTGCAGGCTGTACGTGCGGGCTGTAAGTGAGGGCTGTAAGTGCGAGCTGTAAGTGCGGGCTGTAAGTGCGGGCTGTAAGTGAGGGCTTTAAGTGCGGGCTGTACGTGAGGGCTGTAAGTGCGGGCTGTAAGTGAGGTCTGTAAGTGCGAGCTGTAAGTGAGGGCTGTAAGTGCGGGCTGTAAGTGCGGGCTGTACGTGAGGGCTGTAAGTGCGGGCTGTAAGTGCGGGCTGTAAGTGAGGGCTGTAAGTGTGGGCTGTAAGTGCGGGCTGTAATTGTGGGCTGTAAGTGAGGGCTGTAAGTGAGGGCTGTGAGTGCGGGCTGTAAGTGCGGGCTGTAAGTGCGGGCTGTAAGTGCGGGCTGTAAGTGCGGGCTGTAAGTGTGGGCTGTACGTGAGGGCTGTAAGTGCGGGCTGTAAGTGTGGGCTGTAAGTTCGGGCTGTAAGTGCGGGCTGTAAGTGCAGGCTGTAAGTGCGGGCTGTAAGTTCGGGCTGTAAGTGCGGGCTGTACGTGCAGGCTGTAAAGGTTCTCCCTACTAGTATATAGTCTCGTAGCTGTATAACTGATGTATACACTCAAACCTGGACGTTTTGTTAACAGTCATGTGGCCGCTTAACATAGGTGACCGCTGACACAGGTTGGACGTTTCAATATGCTTACATTGTATGCACTAATCGTTTAGGATCAATCATTTGTCTCTGAAAAGAAAAGAATTTTTTAAGCGATTTTTTGTTACCACACAGACCTTTGACACCTGCATGCATTATACTTAAATATTGTTGTGTGAGAGCGAAACGTTATATTTATAATTGTTTATATTTAGAGGCTTCTTCACCAGTCACACAATTATCAAATCGACGGGTTTTATTTTAGCTTAGAAATTAGGATTAATATACAAAACTGTAGTAGACCGTCTGTATCGAGCGCAGGGGTGTGGGCGGGGGAATTTGGATTCGATCTCCGCCAGGGATTTGTAACAAACAAATCAATCTTTCCCATATAGAAATTTAATATGGCTAGAAGTCATTTTCATGATAAGTCATTTCTCATTTTGCCGCAATGTTTTTAACTCATTATAATAACTATATTTTATACTTTCCATATGTATGTGTAGATGGTTTCTCTATGTCGTCTGCTGAAAATGTATGTGGGAAAGGGTAAACACAGCACAGCTCTGACGAAAACACATCGATCTATATACCTCCTAATAATCAACATCTGAACACATCGATCTATAAACCTCCCAATAATCTACATCTGAACACATCGATCTATATATCTCCTAATAATCTACATCGATATATATATCCTAATAATCTACATCTCAACACATCGATCTATATACCTCCTAATAATCTACATCTGGACACATCGATCTATTAACCTCCTAATAATCTATATCGATCTATATATCTCCTAATAATCTACATCTGAACTAGGGATGGCAACAAATATTCGAATATTCGAATATTCGATCGTATGGTCGAATATTCGAATACTATATCATGATCGAATATTCGATAAAAGTATTCATAAAATATTTATATATCTAAATCAAATTGACGATACTTGAAATATTTACTCAAGCTTTGTTGTTGTTAAAAACTGCAAGTAAAGGGTTACCGATGTTCAATGTTACGCGTATTGTATAATGTGTCAATACTGTAGATAACATGTCAAACTGATAATCCTTGCTTTGGGCTATTAAAGTGATCGATACAATACTGATGGTTTCGTTCCAAAACTCCGTAACTTCAACTTAGATAGCATGTAGTTACGTTTGTTTTTAATTATATATCAATCACACAAATCCGTCGGTTTGGCTGTGCAATTATCCGATTACATATTTATATTTCTGAGCAATCCCGTACTGGGAATATTTCGTGCTCATTTTCAACAGTAGTTCAGCTTTAAAACAGCCAGAGAAAAGTTTAATTGCTGCTAATGGACAGTGCCACATTTCTACCCAAATAACGACATCCACCCTTCAAGAGGGTCCATGTCCAATTTGTCATGTTTTTAAAAGATTTGAGAATTGGGAACATTTCATGTCATTTTCAACAGTATTTCAGTTGTATACATGGTAATTAGAATTACATGCTTCATACACAAATACATTAAGCAAGTGATCAATTAATTGAAATCTGAGCACTTTACGGACACATTTTTCACTAACATTGTTTTCTTTCAAATTCACGGGTTAAACGAACGAACATGTAAATGCAAGTCCTGGAACTTGAACAAAATAAGACAACAGTAAGATCACTTTACGGCAAATAACGTATTTATAAACTCTTTGTTGGCGAAGCATGCACTAATGGGTCGAATATTCGAATATTCGAATACTTTGTGATCGAATATTCGAATACTAATTTTGGTATTCGTTGCCATCCCTAATCTGAACACATCGATCTATATATCTCCTAATAATCTACATCTGAATACATCGATCTATATACCTCCTAATAATCTACATCTGTACACATCGATATATAAACCTCCTAATAATCTACATCTGAACACATCAATCTAAATAACTCCTAATAATCTACATCTGCACACATCGATATACATACCTTCTCATAATCAACATCTGAACACATCGATCTAAATACCTCCTAATAATCTAAATCTGAACACATCGATCTAAATACCTCCTAATAATCTACATCAGAACACATCGATCTATAAACCTCATAATAATCTACATCTGAAGACATCGATCTATATATCTCCTAATAATCTACATCTGAACACATCAATCTATATACCTCCTAATAATCTACATCTTGACACATCGATCTATATATCTCCTAATAATCTACATCTGGACACATCGATCTATTAACCTCCTAATAATCTACATCGATCTATATTTCTCCTAATAATCTACATCTGAACACATCGATCTATATACCTCCTAATACTCTACATCTGTACACATCGATCTAGAAACCTCCTAATAATCTACATCTGAACACATCAATTTAAATAACTCTTAATAATCTATATCTGAACACATCGATCTATAAACCTCCTAATAATCTACATCAGAACACATCGATATACATACCTCCTAATAATCTACATCTGAACACATCAATCTATTAATAACTCCTAATAATCTACATCTGCACACATCGATTTATAAACCTCCTAATAATCTACATCTGAACACATCGATCTATATACCTCCTAATAATCAACATCTGAACACATCGATTTATAAACCTCCTAATAATCTACATCTGAACAAAACGGTATAGATCAGTAATGACAAGTTATATCGGTATTTACTTTTAACCCTTCCCCTTATACAACAAATCTACAGCTGAACAAAACGGTTAGGTTTAGATCAGTAATGACAAGTTATATCGGTATTTACTCTTGACCCCCCTTTCCCTTATACAACAAATCTACATCTGTTCAAAACGGTTATATCGGTATTTACTTTTAACCCTTTCCCTTATACAACAAATCTACATCTGAACAAAACGGTTAGATCAGTTATGACAAGTTATATCGGTATTTACGTTTAACCCTTTCCCTTATACAATAAATCTACATCTGAACAAAACGGTTAGGTTTAGATCAGTAATGACAAGTTATATCGATATTTACTCTTGACCCTTTCCCTAATACAACAAATCTGCAGCAGACTACTTTTAAAACATCGAGACAAATATCGATTTTTTTTTCCCCCCCTATAAAGTATAGTATTTATTGTGGTAAAAATGAGCAATTGCTCCTCATGATTATCTTCTCCTTTTGTAGCATATTTTCTAAGGCCAACTGCTGCGTCAAAACGCATTGTCAAGTGGAAACAAAGATAGATCTAAACGATTCTATCGTTTACCTTGTTTTACTTTGTGCAGGCTGATCTTTGTCTGCATGGAACGCGTAGGTTCGTGTACTATTGGGAGATAATTAACCCTTCACCGTTAGGTGCGACTTAAGAGGATGCACTTGAACAATTTCTACTTTTCCCAGAACGTCTTTAAATCTATGTCAAGTTTGTACTTCCTCTTTAGACTTTTTCATGAGTCGCTTTCAGGGCATATCTAACCAGATAAAGGGGCGAATGTGTATCGTGATCAAAAAGAAGAACTAAAAGAGAAAGCTATGTAAATACTCGCTAAATAGTGATATGCGGCTATTATCTAGAGAACAGTGACAGCCTGTTCAATAGAAACTATTTTCCTCCAAGCAGATTATTTTGTTGTATTATAGCCGCTCGCCTTTGATATTTAAATAGGTGGATTTAAATGCGTCCCTGCATATTATATATTGTTTGAAAACAGACGCATAATCCGATGGTAAAACGTGACGCAGTCATATGTGAGCTAAAGTAACGCAAGCAAATGTAAGTGAAAGTAACGCAGTCAGATATGAGTAACACATCCAGGTGTGCGTAAAAGTAACGCAGCCAGATATGAGTTAAAATAACGCAGCCAGATATGAATAAAAAATATGAGTTAAAGTACAAGCCAGATATGTGTAAAGTTGAAGCATCCATATATGAGTTAATATAACGCTGTCAGATAGGAATAACAGTAACGCAGCCATATATGTATATAAAAGTAACGCATCAATATGAATATAAAGGTAACGCAGTCAAATATGAGTAAAAGAAACGCTGCCAGATATGAGTAAAAGAAACGCAGTCAGATATGAGTAAAAGTAACGCTGCCAGATGTGTGTCAAAGTAACGCTTCCAGGTGTGAGTAAACGTAACGCAGTCTGGTGTGTGTTAAAGTAACGCAGTCAGATATGAGTTAACATAACGCAGTCAGATATGAGTAACAGTAGCGCAGCCAGATATGTATAACAGTAACGCAGTCAGATATGAGTAAAACAAACGCTGCCAGATATTAGTAAAAAAACGCAGTCAGATATGAGTGAAAATAATTCTGCCAGATGTGTGTTAAAGTAACGCATCCAGATGTGAGTAAACGTAACGCGATCAGATATGAGTAAAAGAAATCTACCGGATGTGTTTTAAAGTAACGCATCCAGATGTGAGTAAACGTAACGCGATCAGATATGAGTAAAAGAAATCTACCGGATGTGTTTTAAAGTAACGCAGGCAGGTGTGATTAAAGGTAACGCAGTCAGATGTGATTTAAATTAATTCAGTCAGGTGTGAGTAAAAGTAACGCAGCCGGAGATATATTAAAGACGGAGTCGGAGATGAGTAAAAAATAATAGTGTCAGATATGAGTAAATGTTAGGCAGCCAGGTATTAGTTGGGCCGAATAGTAAAGAAATCTTTCAGTAAATGATGCAAGCATAGGATTTGGTACATACACTCTTTAAACACTATTTAACTAAAAAAGCACGTTAGCCATTTGAAATTCCAAAATGGCGGTCACTTTTTCCAAGATGGCCGCCATAATGGAGTTTTTTGATAAATTTTCCTTTCCTTTTTTGGTAAAGAAACGAAACTACTGTACTGATTCATCTCAAAGTAGTTTTTAGAGCTATCTCATGACATTTAACAATAAAACAAAAAGAAAAGACAACATAAGGTTTTATTAAGCCTTCCTTTTGCAAAATTAAAATCTTAATATCTACAAATAAAGGGAAAGAAAAAAAATATTTACACGTTTTTTTTCCCTCATTTTAAATTGTGAGCCCCTGTCACTAATCTAATATTAACATAATAACTGCAACACAGCTGTTTATCTATGTTTCACAGTTACAACTACACAATGCCGTGCAAGGTAGACTTAATCTGAAACATTTGCATCGACCGCAACATTCCGTCTTGCATCCACATTTTGTCAGTTGTTGACAACTCTGGGCAATAGGAGCAAGTTTTGTCCACACGATTTGCCAAATATCCCCCTTTTTATTCCAGCCCCATTCTCCAGGACATTCAGTTTCCATGTTGGATATGATAGACTGACCCCAAATGCAACCTGCTTGGTAAGCAGCTCGTCTAGTATGCTCGATTAGAGCTCCACGTGTTGGAGGGATTGACTCATAGGATCTTTGCTTTCGAGCAAAGAGATCAAGTCTTGCATTGTTGATATTTGCAGTAGGGCTTGATTTGTCATACATAGCAATGACATACATCTCCAAAATATCTTGATCTGAATCATTAATTACAGGGGGATACTTACTGAGTTTTGCAAAGACGGACGTTACTTCAGGACACACATTCCAAGTTTGCCATGCAGTCTTCTTCCCTTTACCCCGAAAAGCTGATACAATATCACAACCGGTAAAAGCATGGAAAAACGATATTCCCTGAGATTTACCATAGCCAATCGACCTACAGATATCATGGATTGGAATCCATCTTTGATTTTTGCCTTGACCAAAATCAATCCAAAGTGTCTGTAACCCTAAATCTTGAAAAGATGACAACACACTGACACTTATAACAAGAATATCTGTGTCATTTGCCTTTATCATTATAGATCGAAATCCCTCTGCAACAGCATGTCTGGCATGTACAAAGATCCTGGTATCTGCTTCCTCGTGATTACACGGTGCCAGCCTTTCTGTGCTGATCGGTCTATTGCACACAACACCTTCTAGCCTTGTAACTATGACAATATTAGTGCTACAAAGTTCGACAATCTTGTCTGCAAGAAAGCTGAATAGCTCAGTTTTGTTTGTATTGTCCCGCAGGAAGCTCTGCCAGTTTTGTGGGATCTTTCCTTTGTCAGTTACCCTTCTTCTTGCTCCAAAACCCCGTCGTGATCTTGTCTCAGCTTTTAAACTACCTGTTCTGTATATATCAAACACAATATCCGTCCTCTGGTACTTTGAACTGAATGTCTCGATTTTTGGTATTATCTCCAGCGTTGCATACTCCTCAAATGTTTTAGACAGGCGTGGTTGGACAGAATTAACAAAAGCGGAGCCGTCAACTATAATGGCTTCAACATTAGGCTCAGTGTCTGGAAGTGATACCTGATCTTCTAGAATCGATGCGAGCTGAGACTTTTGACAGGAATACAAGTTGCCACTATCACTGAGTGCAGCTGGAAAGGACTGATTTTCATGCTGAAAGAATTCCTGCAAATCACATTCTCGGGACTGACATGAGATGAATAGTTTGGAAAACAAAAGACAATCATCTTTTATGTTCTTTTGCTTCAATACTTTTGATGACGCTTCTGGTTGTTGCCGGAAAAAGTCCGTTTTGTTCTTCTTTATTGGCTCGTAAAATCGGCATTGTTCTCCATTTTCAAAACTTTTAAGAAAGCTTTCAAAGCTTTTTTCCCCTTCTCATGATGTTTGGCAACCAACTCAGCCGCAGTAGGATGAGCAACATTCTTTGTGTCCAGTGTCACAAGTTCTTTACTTTCATCCATGAATGGATTTCCCATTTCCAACATTACTGAATGGAGCTTATTTACTCTATCCAAAAATGTTTTCTGGAATTGTCTTGTCTGCTCATGGTGCTGTGTTGGTTCGTTTGCATCTTGTACCTCAGACAATGATTCATATTGAGCATTTAGATGGCTTACCTCCGGACCTGCAACCATCCATCGTCTCAATGCAGATGGATCTTCGGTTATACCGATAGCACCACCATCGCCTTTGATGATTGCATTAGCTTGTTCGTGGGCTTGGTCAATTGCCAAGGCAGAAAACTTGCGAACTGATTTATGAACGACAAATTTGCCATTGTGAAATTCTGTTGCAATTGCAGGGTGCTTCTGCTCAAGACACAACATATCTTTGAGGTGAATTGGGAGCCACCTTGCGTAGTTGACATTGTTGTTGGCAAAAAAGTAAGGAAGTAACTCTTGAAGAGCTTGACAGTATAAGCGAAAATTTGCCTCTCGGAAGGAACGTATTAATGAAAATATTGTAAGTTCCATGCGCAAGATTAGGTTCCAGAACTGAAATTGTGGGCTTTGAGTTTCGCGTTGCTTACACCATTCTTCAAAAGTCGGATTTGGATCATCATTTTCATTTACCTCTGAGGTATTGCGGTTGTAAGCTTCAATCTGGAGCTTATACAGAGTACACGCAGTAATCTGGTGCATCTGGCGTGTTCTTGTGACACTTGAAGCCGACAGAAAAGATTCTGCTGTGCCAGATGACGCTATTCCTGACTCTACAAGAGCACTCGTCCACCCACTCTCTTGAAGCAGGGTGCCAATGGACTTGAATGCTGCCATCTCAATATGTAATCCGCCAAACATAATAACAAATTTATCTTCACCATATCGATCTGGCCAGTGCCACTGTATTTGCTTTGCGGTTGCATATAGTGGCTGATCAGCAGCTATGACTGGCGACTGACCAGGGTTTAAATGGGAAACTATTTCCTTCACTCTATCCATGACATGTCTAATGGTGGCGACAGAGTGTGCTTGTTCTCGCAATAAAGGTAATAGCGCCGTAATGCTTATTTGAAAGGCAGGGCTTCTTTTCATGGACGCATGATAGGAGGACCAAGATATATTGACTTCCTCATCGTCAACTGTTTCAGTTACACTCACCTTTTGCAACCAGTCAAATTCGGGCATTAATTACAATGTGCGAAGAACTAAAGGTGTTTCGATAGTTGTAGGACTTGGTTGCTTTTGTGTAAAGAAAGCGGGATGTATGGTCGTATAAGAATCTGGTAGTTCTGGTACCTTTTTAGCTTTGTTGTCAATTAGATTCCTCTCTCGTATTTGGCCTTGATTTGCTGATGTTGGGTGTTGAAACACTGAAATACTGGTGCCATGAAAGGATGTTGTTGCGGTAGTTGCAGATGGATTATGGTCAATGTTGTCCATTGCAGCAGTAGTAAAAAGGTCTTTCCTCAGATCAGATGGACACACAACACCCTCGTTCTTGTATCTATTCACAGCTGCATCCCCCAATTGAGCAGACACCTCAAGAACCCGGTCATAAGAAATACTTAAACCATGTTCGTGCAGCATTTCAACCAGAAGCCTTTTCCTTGTTTTTGCATATGTAGACATGCCAATGAAAACTGGAAATGGGGTTTCTCGATCTTTGGAGTGTCTAAATGTTTTAGCTCCCTCTTTGTATTTTGCATAACAATTGTACTGGAGCAACTGCACCATGGCCAAATAAGTCTTTGACGCACCAAACCGTAACTGCGATTTTATGTCAGCCCCGTGCTCAATCATACAAACAAATTGAAGAAGAATAGATGGTACGGCATCTTCTATGCAATTATCATGGAACGTTCCATTGAATGCAGCCTTGTGCTTGATCATATGCCTTCGTAAGATTTCAGCTGCTTTGGTAACCATGAGAGCATCCGAATAATCAATTGCCTGTGACAGGGCTTCACCAATATCCTTCTTAAATGCCAACAAAATAACTCTACCCTTCTTGTGCGCCCCCAAATCAGGAATTTCTGCAAGTAACTTGTCCTTTAATCTTGTAGAATTAACAGTTGGTGTTTCTACTCCTAATTGTTGTAGTCGTTGGTTGTAAAGACCGACAAGATCTGCAAGTCGGAATACTACAGGCCCATCAGCATTTGTTTTTGTCTCGACTACGTATACAATAAGCTCAGAAAACACTATTGGGTTGACCTCTATTTCTTTTGAAGAATGAAAGCCCTGGTTTTCTGTACTTGCAAAGTATGCCCTCTCTCTATTGTAGAGTGTCATCAAGCAAGAGCGGTGATACTTTAGTTCTTGTGCAACAATATCACCGCCACTTAGTATTGCTAAAAGTTTTCCGTCATTCAGGTTTCTAGCACATTCGTTTAATCTTTTATCAAGATCCATTGTCATTGCATTCCTTAGCTCAGATTGTGGTGCCTCTTGTTCGCAAAGGAAACACAAACGATTCTCAAGGCTTGTTCGTCTACTTTTAGCTGGTACTGAACACTCGTTTAAATCCTTTGAATTGGCAGATCTTTTCCTCGCTCTCTCAAGTTTACTGTTATTAAATAAAAGCCTGCAACTTTGATGGTATTTTGCGTTATTTTCTCGGAGTGTTTCCTCTATGCCCTCGCCATGATCCAATCTAGCAGGGTCCATAATGATTGGCATTTGATTGATGGTTTTAAAGAAAGGGACATTTCTGGCTATCATAGCATACCCATCGCCATCCTTGTTTCTGTCGTAGCGAGAAGGTGGACATTTCAATTCTTCATCTTTCTCCGTTTGACAGAGACAACATCTATTCCAGTCAGTCTCCAAAGTAGACACCAAAGGTGTTGCTGTTAACGTACTCATCCTTCTATTTAGCAAACTACTTTAGAACATAACTTGCACTCCGGGAGTGGTATAAAGCAGTGACATAAATGCCATATGAATCACAGGTGTGCTGATTTTGTATTCATACGTGACGTAGTGTGACGTCACTTTAAATATCTGTATGTCTAAAGAGTGAAAACAATCTATTTATGGTGTTATGGGATAAATATTATTTTACATTCGTGCTTATTTGTTTTTGTTTGAAACTCGTCGAATGAAACGAATATGACGTATAGCGGCAAAGCCTCGCGTCATATTATTTCAGTTGACTTGTTTCATAAAAACAATAAAAAAATAAGCACCTATGTAAGGTCCTCTATGTATGATTAATATAACCGACACATTTAAACGCAGAGGGTGTATCCTTTTACCACCTTAAATTGTCAAAAAGTACTTTGCAATATGGGTAACAATTTAACAATTAGGTTTGAACTACTAACCAGAATACTATCCTACACCTAGTCTGATCGATCATCTAGTGACAATTAAGTCCTGTGCGATTTGTACACCACCCGGGTAACATATGCCCCGTTACCCTTGGCTCGGCTCTCGCGCGCTGGCACTTCCTGTCAATTCAGGCGCGGCTACCGTACTCATTTAACATTATGTTTAATACTATAATAATGTGTCGGGGCTAGTACGGTAGCATTTTGGACACTTAGCTATAGTTAAATAGTTAATCTGTCACTGAACCCCATGCCAAGTTTCACAGCAGTTATGTCACCAGCGTGCCCTGGTTGTGCTTTGACATTCACTCTATTGTTTTGACAAAACCGTAGTTCAAGTTTCTAAACAGTTTAAAAAACACGTTAGTATACTTTTACCGTGATTCAAGATGCAAACAAAACAAATTCCAACCAGTAGAGCCCAAAATAAAAATTTCAATACAAAAAGCATAATTATAGTAACCCCATGGAGGCCATCTTGGGAAAAAAAAAAAAATGGCCGCCATTTTGGATTTTCGTGTGGCTAACGTGTTATATTGAATGAAGAAACTATACTTCAATGATGCACTTCAAGATGCAAACAAAACAAATTCCAACCAGAAGAGCCCAAAAAAAAAAATTCAATACAAAAATCATAATTATAGCAACCCCATGGCGGACATCTTGGAAAAAAAAAAAATGGCCGCCATTTTGAATTTTTCGTGTGGCTAACGTGTTATATTGAATGAAGAATACTTCAATGGAGCACTTCAAGATGCAAACAAAACAAATTCTAACCAGTAGAGCCCAAAATAAAAATTTCAATTCAAAAAGCATAATTATAGCAACCCCATGGCGGCCATCTTGGAAAAATGGCCGCCATGTTGATTTTTTCGTGTGGCTAACGTGTTATATTGAATGAAGGATACTTCAATGGTGCACTTGCCAAATTTGGTGCTTGCATCATTAATTGAAAGATTTTTTGATATATCAGCATAATCTGCTGGACTAGTATGTGTAAAAGTAACGCAGTCAGATGTGAGTAAATATTACGCAGCAATGTGTGAGTTGAAGTAATGCTGCCAGGTTTGAGTAAAAGTAATGAAGTTAGATATGAGTTAAAGTAACGCTGCCATGTGTGAGTAAAAGTAACGCAGTCAGATGTGAGTAAATGTTACGCAGTCAGATATGAGTAAAAGTAACGCAGTCAGATATGTGTAAAAGTAACGCAGTTAGATGTGAGTAAAAGTAACTATGCCATATGAGTAAAAGGTAAGCAGCCAGGTATGAGTAAAAGTAACGCAGTCAGATATGAGTAAATGTAATCATTCAAGAGATAAGTAAAAGTAACGCAGTCAGATGTGAGTAAAACTAACGCAATCATATATGTGTAAAAGTAACGCAGTTAGATATGAGTAAAAGTAACGCAGGCAGATGTGAGTAAAAGTAACTATGCCATATGAGTAAAATGTAAGCAGCCAGGTATGAGTAAAAGTAACGCAGTCAGATATGAGTAAATGTAATACTTCAAGAGATAAGTAAAAATAACGCAGTCAGATGAGAGTAAAAATAACGCAATCATATATGAGTAAAGGTAACACAGTCAGATATGAGTATAAGTAACGCAGTCAGATGAGAGTAAAAGTAACTCTGCCATGTGTGAGTAAAAGTATAAAAGTAACGCAGTCAGATATGAGTAAAAGTAACTGTGCCAGAGATGAGTAAAAGTAACGCAGGCAGCTGTGAGTAAATGTAACGCTTCAAGAGATAAGTAAAAGTAACGCAGTCAGATGTGAGTAAATGTTACGCAGCTAGATATCATTAAAGTAACGCAGCAATGTGGGAGTTGAAGTAACGCTGCCAGGTGTGAGTAAAAGTAACGAAGTAAGATATGAGTTAAAGTAATGAGTAAAAGTAACGCAATCAGATGTGAGTAAAAGTAACGCAATCAGACGTGAGTAAAAGTAACGCAGTTCGATATGAGTAAATGTTACGCAGCCAGATATGAGTTAAAGTAACGCAGCAATATGTGACTTAAAGTAACGCTGCCAGGTGTGAGTAAAAGTAACGTAGTTAGATATGAGTAAAAAAACGCAGTCATATATGAGTAAAAGTAACGCAGTCATATATGAGTAAAAGTAACGCAGTCAGATATGAGTCAAAGTAACGCAGTAAAATATGAGTAAATGAAAAACAGTAAGATATGAGTAAAATAAACGCAGTCATATATGAATAAAAGTAACGCAGTCATACGTGATTTAAAGTAACGCAGTCAGATGTGAGTAAAACTATCGCAGTCAGATGTCAGTAAAAGTTACGCAGTCAGATATAAGTAAAAGTAACGCAGCAAGATATTAGTATAATAAATGCAACCAGATGTGCGTTTAATAAACGCAGCCATATGTTTGTAAACGTAACGCAGCCAGATATAAGTAAAGGTAACGCAGCCAGATATTAGTATAAGAAATGCAACCAGATGTGCACCAAAATTGTACAGACTGTAATACATGTATTTATGTAAAGTGAAAGTTTTTTGTATATTATGGAGATATATTTAAACGGGGCAAACATGAACAAAATACTCAATCGTTCTGTCTGTGTAAATTAAACTGTCGCATTATGACCTATATATCGAGGTCAGCTTTTATAATAGTGTATTATATTAAACAGACATTCTTATGCATTTATCCTGCGATAGTTCAAAATGCATGGAGACCACATATAGACAAACAATTGTTAGCGACCGAACAAATTAAAAAATTAAAAGAAATTTAATCATCAGTAAACAATCGAAATAAGCCAAGTAGTGGATAACAAATAATTCAGCAAAAATGTTCCTTTGGTGAAACTGTTCAAAGATAGTGGAAATTATTCCGATCAATTTAAAACATGGCCGCCATGGGGCGGGATGAGGTTTCCTTATATATATGTAATGAAAGATTCGCATTAGGATATCAACAGGTGAAATTATCAATCGTATAATTAGATACAAACTTATCCTTTGGGCCACGTCACAAGAAAACAGACCTTTGTTAGTTAGCGAATAACAGCGATCCAGATAAACATTCGCGCAGTGTGATCTGGGTATTCCCAATCAACTATGAAGTCGTATACGATTCAAGCTGGAGCTAGGCTCTAGCCCCGGTAACTCAGTCGTTAACAGCGCGGACTGTCAATTAAGTGGATATGAATTCGAACTATACTTATGTAGATTCACTTCAACAGGCGTCGACTATATATACAAGTTATATATGAGGATACTTGGATCCTCCTTTGACATCTTAGCGACAGAAAAACACCGTGAGCAGGACACCAGGGTTTAGAACATTGAAATACACCTTGAGCGGGACACCAGGGTTTAGAACATCGAAATACACCTTGAGCGGGAAACAAGGGTTTGGAACAATGAAATACACCGTGAGCGGGACACCAAGGTTCAGAACATTGAAATACTCCTTGAGCGAGAGACCAGGGTTTAGAACATTGAATTACACTTTGGTCGGGAAACCAGAATTTATAACATCGAAATACACCGTGAGCGAGAGACCAGGGTTTAGAACATCGAAATACACCGTGAGCGGGACACCAAGGTTCAGAACAGTGAAATACACCGTGAGCGAGAAACCAGGGTTTAGAACATTGAAATACACGTTGAGCGGGAAATCAGGGTTTATAACATCGAAATACACCTTGAGCGGGACACCAAGGTTCAGAACAGTGAAATACACCGTGAGCGAGAAACCAGGGTTTATAACATCGAAATACACCTTGAGCGGGACACCAGGGTTTAGAACATCGGAATACACCGTGAGCGAATGACTAGGGTTTAGAACATTGAAATACACTTTGAGCGGGAAACCAGGGTTTATAACATCGAAATACACCGTGAGCGGGACGCCAGGGTTTAGAACATCGAAATACACCGTGAGCGGGACGCCAGGGTTTAGAACATCGAAATACACCGTGAGCGAGAGTCCAGGGTTTAGAACATCGAAATACACCGTGAGCGAGAAACCAGGGTTTAGAACATCGAAATACACCGTGAGCGAGAGACCAGGGTTTAGAACATCGAAATACACAGTGAGCGAGAAACCAGGGTTTATAACATCGAAATACACCGTGAGCGAGAGACCAGGGTTTAGAACATCGAAATACACCATGAGCGAGAAACCAGGGTTTATAACATCGAAATACACCGTGAGCGAGAGACCAGGGTTTAGAACATCGAAATACACAGTGAGTGAGAAACCAGGGTTTAGAACAGTGAAATACACCGTGAGCGAGAGACCAGGGTTTATAACATCGAAATACACAGTGAGCGAGAAACCAGGGTTTATAACATCGAAATACACCGTGAGCGGGACGCCAGGGTTTAGAACATTGAAATACACCGTGAGCGAGAAACCAGGGTTTATAACATCGAAATACACAGTGAGCGAGAAACCAGGGTTTATAACATCGAAATACACAGTGAGCGAGAAACCAGGGTTTATAACATCGAAATACACAGTGAGCGAGAAACCAGGGTTTATAACATCGAAATACACCGTGAGCGAGAAACCAGGGTTTATAACATCGAAATACACAGTGAGCGAGAGACCAGGGTTTATAACATCGAAATACACCGTGAGCGGGACGCCAGGGTTTATAACATCGAAATACACAGTGAGCGGTAAAACCAGGGTTTATAGATATAACTGATGTACTAAATGAAAACGGCGAAACACCATTTAATCCATGATACTTGACGATCCAGTTATATATGAACCTCGCCTAGCAATTTGAGGTCGTAATGACACATTGGAGTATAACAAGTGGGGCTACACGTCGTGGTTTTTTTTTGTCAGAATGTTATGTATGCACGAGTATAATGAGGACGGGGATGTTAGGTATGTACGAGTATAATTAGGACAGTGAATATCAGAATGTTAGATGTGTACGATTATAATGAGGACGGTGATGACCAGAATGTAAGGTATGTACGAGAATAATGAGGATGGTGAATGTCAGAATGTTAGGTAAGGTATGAACGAGTATAATGACGGGGATGTTAGGTATGAGCGAGCATAATGAGGACGGTGAATATCAAAATGTTAGGTACGTACGAGTATAATGAGGACGGTGATGTTAGGTACGTACGAGTATAATGAGGACGGTGATGTTAGGTACGTACGAGTATAATGAGGACGGGGATGTTGGGTATGTACGAGTACAGTGAGGACGGGGATGTTAGATATGTACGAGTATAATGAGGAAGGGGATGTAAGGTATATACGAGTATAATGAGGACGGGGGTGTTAAGTATGTGCGAGTATAATTAGGACGCTGATGTTAAGTATGTATGAGTACAATGAGGACGGTGAATGTTAGATATATCGAGTATAAGGAGGACGGGGATGTTAGGTATGTACGAGTACAGTGAGGACGGTGATGTTAAGTATGTACGAGTATAATGAGGACGGAGATGTTAAGTGTGTACGAGTACAGTGAGGACGGGGATGTTAGGTATGTATGAGTATAATGAGGACGGAGATGTTAAGTATGTATGAGTACAATGAGGACGGTGAATGTTAGGTATGTACGAGTACAATGAGGACGGTGATGTTAGATATGTACGAGTATAATGAGGACGGAGATGTTAAGTATGTATGAGTACAATGAGGACGGTGAATGTTAGGTATGTACGAGTATAATGAGGACGGAGATGTTAAGTGTGTACGAGTACAGTGAGGACGGGGATGTTAGGTATGTACGAGTATAATTAGGACGGTGATGTTAGGTATGTACGAGTACAATGAGGCCGGTGAATGTTAGGTATGTACGAGTACATGAGGACGTTGAATGTTAGGTATGTACGAGTACAATGAGGACGATGATGTTAGGTATGTACGAGTACAATGAGGACGTTGAATGTTAGGTATGTACGAGTACAATGAGGACGGTGATGTTAGGTATGTACGAGTACAATGAGGACGTTGAATGTTAGGTATGTACGAGTACAATGAGGACGGTGAATGTTAAGTATGTACGAGTATAATTAGGACGGGGATGTTAGGTATGTACGAGTACAATGAGGACGTTGAATGTTAGGTATGTACGAGTACAATGAGGACTGTGAATGTTAAGTATGTACGAGTATAATTAGGACGGGGATGTTAGGTATGTACGAGTACAATGAGGACGGTGAATGTTAAGTATGTACGAGTACAATGAGGACGGTGAATGTTAGGTATGTACGAGTACTATGAGGACGGTGATGTTAAGTATGTATGAGTACAATGAGGACGGTGAATGTTAAGTATGTATGAGTACAATGAGGACGGTGAATGTTAAGTATGTATGAGTACAATGAGGACGGTGAATGTTAAGTATGTATGAGTATAATGAGGACGGAGATGTTAGGTATGTATGAGTACAATGAGGAAGGTGAATGTTAAGTATGTATGAGTACAATGAGGACGGTGAATGTTAAGTATGTATGAGTATAATGAGGACGGAGATGTTAGGTATGTATGAGTACAATGAGGACGGTGAATGTTAGATATGTACGAGTACAATGAGGACGGTGATGTTAGATATGTACGAGTATAATGAGGACGGAGATGTTAAGTATGTATGAGTACAATGAGGACGGTGAATGTTAGGTATGTACGAGTATAATGAGGACGGAGATGTTAAGTGTGTACGAGTACAGTGAGGACGGGGATGTTAGGTATGTACGAGTATAATTAGGACGGTGATGTTAGGTATGTACGAGTACAATGAGGACGGTGAATGTTAGGTATGTACGAGTACAATGAGGACGTTGAATGTTAGGTATGTACGAGTACAATGAGGACGATGATGTTAGGTATGTACGAGTACAATGAGGACGTTGAATGTTAGGTATGTACGAGTACAATGAGGACGGTGATGTTAGGTATGTACGAGTTCAATGAGGACGGTGAATGTTAAGTATGTACGAGTACAATGAGGACGGTGAATGTTAAGTATGTACGAGTATAATTAGGACGGTGATGTTAGGTATGTACGAGTACAATGAGGACGGTGATGTTAGGTATGTACGAGTACAATGAGGACGTTGAATGTTAGGTATGTACGAGTATAATGAGGACGGTGATGTTAGGTATGTACGAGTACAATGAGGACGTTGAATGTTAGGTATGTACGAGTACAATGAGGACGATGAATGTTAAGTATGTACGAGTATAATTAGGACGGGGATGTTAGGTATGTACGAGTACAATGAGGACGTTGAATGTTAGGTATGTACGAGTATAATGAGGACGGGGATGTTAGGTATGTACGAGTACAATGAGGACGTTGAATGTTAGGTATGTACGAGTACAATGAGGACGGGATGTTAGGTATGTACGAGTACAATGAGGACGTTGAATGTTAGGTATGTACGAGTACAATGAGGACGGGATGTTAGGTATGTACGAGTACAATGAGGACGTTGAATGTTAGGTATGTACGAGTACAATGAGGACGGTGAATGTAAGGTATGTACGAGTACAATGAGGACGTTGAATGTTAGGTATGTACGAGTACAATGAGGACGGTGAATGTTAAGTATGTACGAGTATAATTAGGACGGGGATGTTAGATATGTACGAGTACAATGAGGACGGTGAATGTTAAGTATGTACGAGTACAATGAGGACGGTGAATGTTAGGTATGTACGAGTACAATGAGGACGGTGATGTTAAGTATGTATGAGTACAATGAGGACGGTGAATGTTAAGTATGTATGAGTACAATGAGGACGGTGAATGTTAAGTATGTATGAGTACAATGAGGACGGAGATGTTAGGTATGTACGAGTACAATGAGGACGGAGATGTTAGGTATGTACGAGTATAATGTGTACGGTGATGTTAAGTATGTACGAGTACAATAAGGACGGAGATGTTTGATATGTACGAGTACACTGAGGATGGTGAATGTTAAGTATGTATGAGTACAATGAGGACGGAGATGTTAGGTATGTACGAGTACAATGAGGACGGAGATGTTAGGTATGTACGAGTACAATGAGGACGGAGATGTTAGGTATGTACGAGTACAATGAGGACGAGGATGTTAGGTATATACGAGTACAATGAGGACGGAGATGTTAGGTATGTACGAGTACAATGAGGACGGTGAATGTTAGGTATGTACGAGTACAATGAGGACGGTGAATGTTAGGTATGTACGAGTACAATGAGGACGGAGATGTTAGGTATGTACGAGTACAATGAGGACGGTGAATGTTAGGTATGTACGAGTACAATGAGGACGATGATGTTAAGTATGTATGAGTACAATGAGGACGGTGAATGTTAGGTATGTACGAGTATAATGAGGATGGTGAATGTTAGGTATGTACGAGTATAATGAGGACGATGATGTTAAGTATGTACGAGTACAATGAGGACGGTGAATGTTAGGTATGTACGAGTACAATGAGGACGATGATGTTAGGTATGTACGAGTACAATGAGGACGGAGATGTTAGATATGTACGAGTATAATGAGGACGGTGAATGTTAAGTATGTACGAGTACAATGAGGACGGTGAATGTTAAGTATGTACGAGTACAATGAGGACGGTGAATGTTAGGTATGTACGAGTATAATGAGGACGTAGATTTTAGGTATTTTATAGTATAATTAGGACATTGAATATCAGAATGTTAGGTATGTACGAGTATAATGAGGACGGGGATGTTAAGTGTGTACGAGTATAATGAGGACGGTGATGTTATGTATAAACAAATATAGATAGAACGGTGATGTTAGGTTAAATTTACAAGGATAAGACGTACTATGTAAATTGGATCACTGCCTGTGTAAAATTAAATTTTAATACCCTATCATGTGTTTTACTTTTACAATGATCCATGTTCAGTAATATTTACTTATACCATGTCTCATGTTCAGTATTATTTACTTTTACCAAGTCCCATGTTCAGTAATATTAACTTTTACTATGTCCCATGTTCACAAAATATTATCTTTTACCATGTCCCATTTTCAGTAATATCAACTTTTACAACGTCCCATGTTCAATTATATTAACTGTTACCATATCCTACTTTATCATGTCCGGTGTTCAATAATAATGTACAATAATAATTGCTTTTACCTAACCATGTACAAGTACAGTGCGCGCAGTCTGATTTTGTTCTACAATCTCACAAATTAGTCATAGAAGGTTTCAAGAAACTTCTAGAAACCAGTATCCGTTTGGATCCTTAGCATGAATGCGCGCGCATATCTTTTTCTACACGTGATGTTGGTTTCCACATTGCATCGTTTAATTGCAGTTTGCTATTTTTAAAGATCTAAATACAAGCTTTGACGATTGTTTTATTTATAATTAAAAGTAATGGCATATCAAATAAAAATAAAATGGTTGCATTTAGCATAACAGTCTTGGTTTATTTAAAGGTCCAATACTTATGATGCATGATATATATGTAACGGGAACGGGGTATAGATATAAATATCACTTCCGACTTTTATAGCGACGTTGGTAGAGTGATTGACCTTTTCTTAAAGTTAAGCAACGTTCATCGCGGTTAGTGCCTGGATGGGTGACCTGCGATGGCGTAACGCCGGTACACGTTACACACACACACACACACACACACACACACACACACACACACACACACACACACACACACACACACACACACACATATATATATATATATATATATATAAATATAGGATATCAAAAAAGTAACATAAGACTTTTCCAATACATTTTAAGAAAGTAAATACAATGTCCACACTTCAATGATAATTATAGATTATGTTTATGAAAAACGAATGTTTAATGGACACCAGTCGATATTTAAAGTGCTTGACCGGAAATGGCCATTACTTAAAGTGCTTAGCAGTACTACTGATCCATTTTACCTCACACCATCGAGTCAGTTGTAATGCTTACCCCGACAAACCTGAGCGCCAAGGAGGGAAAGCCTTTACTACCATTTCTAAAGTATTAGGTATGACTAGGCCGGAGATCGAACCCGTGATCTCCCGCTCCCGAGCAGGAAGCTCTACCACTACACCACCGAGGCGGTCCATTTAATAGCACATTTCGTCTGTGCTATCGTTTAATATCCAAGTTCTACTTTGCGGATAGAAGAAAAGGCAACATGTCAATAAAGTGGTAAAAACTTGCCTTATTTACATTATTAAACCGTTCTCATTGAAATTCACCAATAATAAAAAGAATGGAACCTATCAATGGACATTTCCCTTCCGGAAGTCCCTTTGTTTGCCCCTTTTCTCCCCTTTTCACCGACCTCCCAAATGCTAACTTAACATAGATGCGAATTAGTTGTTATTGTTTTATCATATTCATCTTCTGTTTTCAGTTTTCAGTGTGGATTGTGATTAAGCAAAGTTCTTATGTTTGCCGATGCGTTGCTATAATACCAATATGCTGAATGTATTTCGCAAAAAGAAATCGATGCCATGCACGCTCTCATTGTTCAAATATCAAAGAAAACAGTCGATAATGATTTGATTTAAATACAATTTCATTCGTTGATCGATTTAAATGAAAAAAATCACAAGAACAACAGTTTAATATGTTCCTTATTCGAAAAAAAAAAGTAATTAAAAGTATCGATATGGGAAAGGTGGTAAACATTTCCATTTCATATAATGTTTACGAAAGTTACCTTAATCCAGATGCGTCAAACTGCGTTTTTATTTAAAGAAAGTGTTGTTGTCTAAAGAGAAACGCCTCTCTAGGAAGACTGTATTATTTGCATCCCCATAATGTTACTTTGGAGAGGGTGGAAAACGCACACGTTCTGGAGATGGTGGACAACGCGCACGTTTTAACAAACAAGTAAAAATGTCCTCCACTGGTTTTAATTACGCCAATTCAACGTTTAAGTAACGCCAGACTAGAAAGGTAATTACGACAGTTGTATTGACAAGCCGTACTATAATCACTAATCAGCGATAATTCTGTGTCGTCTTATTGACAGGCCGTACTATATTCACAAATCAGCGATGAGACTGTGTCTTATTGAAAGGCAGTACTTTAATCACAAATCATTGATGAGACTGTGTGTTACTGACAGGCCATACTATTTTCACAAATCAGCGATGAGACTGTTTCTTATTGACAGGCCGTACTATAATCACAAATCAGCGATGAGACTGTGTCTTATTGAAAGGCCGTACTATAATCACACATCAGCGATGAGACTGTGTCTTATTGACAGGCCGTACTATAATTACAAATCAGCGATGAGACTGTGTGTTACTGACAGGCCGTACTATAATCACAAATCAGTGATGAGACTGTGTCTTGATGAGACTGTGTATTATTGAAAGGCAGTACTATAATCACAAATCAGCGATAGTACTGTGTCTTATTGACAGGCCGTACTATTATAACAAATCAGCGATAAGACTGTGTCTTATTGAAAGGCCGTAATATAATAACAAATCAGCGAAGAGACTGTGTTTTATTGACAGGCCGTACTATATTCACAAATCAGCAATGAGACTGTGTCTTATTGACTGGCCGTACTATCATCACAAATCAGCGATGAGACTGTGTCTTATTGAAAGGCAGTACTATAATCACACATCAGCGATGAGACTGTGTCTTGATGAGACTGTGTCTTATTAACAGGCCGTACTATAATCACAAATCAGCGATGAGACTGCGTCTTATTGAAAGGCCGTACTATAATCACACATCAGCGATGAGACTGTGTCTTATTGAAAGGCAGTACTATAATCACAAATCAGCGATGAGACTGTGTCTTGATGAGACTGTGTCGTATTGACAGGCCGTACTAAAATCACAAATCAGCGATGAGACTGTGTCTTGAAGAGACTGTGTCTTATTGACTGGCAGTACTATAATCACAAATCATCGATGAGACTGTGTCTTATTGACAGGCCGTACTATATTCACAAATCAGCGATGAGACTGGCTTATTGACTGGCCGTACTATAATCACAAATCAGCGATGAGACTGTGTTTTATTCACAGGCCGTACTATAATAACAAATTAGCGATGAAACTGTGTCTTATTGAAAGGCAGTACTATAATCACAAATCAGCGATGAGACTGTGTCTTATTGAAAGGCAGTACTTTAATCACAAATCATTGATGAGACTCTGTGTTACTGACTGGCCGTACCATATTCACAAATCAGCGATGAGACTGTGTCTTATTGACTGGCCGTACTATATTCACAAATCAGCGATGAGACTGTGTCTTATTGAAAGGCAGTACTATAATAACAAATCAGCGATGATACTTTCTGTTACTGACAGGCCATACTATAATCACAAATCAGCGATGAGACTGTGTCTTATTGAAAGGCCGTACTATAATAAAAAATCAGCGATGAGACTGTGTGTTACTGACAAGCCGTACTATAATAACAAATCAGCAACGAGACTGTGTCTTGATGAGACTGTGTCTTATTGAAAGAGAGTCTCAATCACAACTCAGCGATGAGACTGTGTCTTATTGACAGGCCGTACTATAATGACAAATCAGCGATGAGGCTGTGTCTTATTGAAAGGCAGTACTATACTCACACATCAGCGATGAGACTGCGTCTTATTGACTGGCCGTACTATAATCACAAATAAGCGATGAGACTGTGTCTTATTGAAATGCAGTACTATAACTACAAATCAGCGATGAGACTGTGTCTTATTGAAAGGCAGTAATATAATCACAAATCAGCGATGAGACTGTGTCTTATTGACAGGCAGTACTATAATCACAAATCAGCGATGAGACTGTGTCTTATTGACTGGCAGTACTATAACTACAAATCAGCGATGTGACTGTGTCTTATTGAAAGGCAGTACTATAATCACAAATCAGCGATGAGATTGTGTCTTATTTAAAGGCAGTACTATAATCACAAATCAGCGATGAGACTGTGTCTTATTTAAAGCCAGTACTATAATAACAAATCAGCGATGAGACTGTGTCTTATTGAAATGCAGTACTATAATCACAAATCAGAGATGAGACTGTGTCTTGATGAGACTGTGTCTTATTGACATGCCGTACTATAATTTAAGTCAGAAGTCATGCAAGCAGACATCGAAGACTGTGATCAGACTGTTATAATGCACTTAAGGATGTACTGAACTGAAAAGTGGATTTTTCATAATATTTAACTTTTGTTGTAACATTGTTTTTTTGAAAGTTTGATGTATGTTAAATAAAAAAAAACACCCAAAAAAGGTAGGGTAGTGGGCTTTATTTTTTGCTAAATCAATTCACGCAAATTGCCAATATTTGAAAGATGATATGCTAATTGTTTGTCTTCTTGTGGTTTAAATCTCATTCTGAAGTTATTTTATCCATATCTTTGGAAGTTCATGTGATACGTTGTAATTAAACCAAAAAATAGACACTTTTTTTCCCTATTTTGTCAGGTGTAAGAATAGACAAATTTAAAACTTTGAAATAAGGGAAAAACATATTTATAATATTTAACCTTTTCTGAAACTTCTTCAGATTATTGCAATAACGATCATTTATCAAAATTTAAAAAAAAAGTATATGGCAATGGGCAAAATTTTCATGTCTGAATGGCTAAAAAATGTTAAAATATGAATAAATATTTATTTATTTTTCAAACATATCTTCAAATGTCATAAAAGTTTTCCAATATTTTCTACTTTTTTTCAAAACAATATGATACTATACAAGTCCTAGATTAAAATTGATATATATCGACTTTAATATGTACTTTTTACCCAGTTATATTTCTTAATCAAACATGGCTACTGGACAGCGGCTCACGAAAAATTGGAAGGCACGAACAAATTAGGCCCTTTGTCTAAACCAAATTTAAACCACTTTGTTTTAAATTTTTAAGCATTATAAAAATGTATGATGACTAAAAAGGTTTTAATTGTCAACAAAATCAGAAGATTTAATAACAATGTAACATTTTTTTTTTTTTTTTTTTAATTTCAACTTCTCAGTTCAGTACATCCTTAAACACGTAGGTCGGACAAGATCCCGAATCGTCAGTGACGACACCCATTATTAACAGAGTTTACCAGTGTTTAGGCTCCAATTACATTTATTCATTAAATGCTTTCTTATACTATATAGATTATTACTTTATATAACATTGAAGTAGAGCTATCGATGTAAATTATATTGGTAAAATAAAAAAATTGAACGAAATGATGTTGCATTAGTTTGTGTTTAAATGGTTATATCATACTATTTTTGATAAATAATGGAAGTATTAAAATAAAATTATGTTGCATTAGTTTGCGTTGAAACCGTTATATCATACGATTTTTGATAAATAATGTAAGTATTGAAATATTAAAATAACGAACTGTAACGTAGTCTACCGAATATCCTGATGTCCGACTCTGGTTTTCACTAGATAAAATATGTATTGGGTTTTAGTTTGTTTGTGTATATATACACAGCTCTTATATCCTTCACTCCAGTTAACGCGTTTACGATCCAAGTAATTGAACTGTTTACCTGATATACTCTCTTCGGAGACGTCTCCCTTTGTTATCATGAGATGGAAACATATTTATAAATAACAAGTTTAGTATAGCATACAACTAAAAAAGAGTTTAATAATTTTCGGGAAAATGAGAAATTGAGCATTTTTCCATTTCCTCACAATGATTTTAAAATGCCTTTTGATGTAGTTTTAATGTTCTACATACCAAGAAAATGGTATAACTGTGTCATAGTCAAAGAGGTCAATCAGCATTTCAGAAAAAGTAAACTGCGTCATGAATATAGGGTAAAGTGAGTCATTTCACAATTTTCTTCTCAAATTTCTCTAAAAATGCCTTCTTTTGTAGACGCATCAAATGTCGCCCAATCAGACAAATGGGTAAGCTGCATTATGAATAAAGGGTGTAAATGAGTAATTTCCCCCTCCCCCCCCCCCCCCCCCCCCGACAAAAGGTCGTGTGTGTTTGAGGAATGTTGAATATTTCAGTAATAGGGGGTTACTGCGTTATGTAATAGGGGCAAACTGAGTTATGTATGGGTAATGTGTAATTGTGTAATTTTCATTTTTCCTCAATTTTCTTTTTTAAAATCCTCAAAGTGTGTATGCAAAGAAGCCAGTTGCCCTGAATTAATATCGCGTGGAACACTGGTGTTTGAAAATCAAGATACACATACATATTTGAACTAGCGGCATTGATATAACTGATCTACTGATGAAACCTTCGTGACGCTCCAGTCCAAATCAATCAACAACTTTCAACAAAGTTCAAAAAGTCATTAATCGGCTCGCCGTTCGAATGATAACAGTGGGGATCACGGATTGGAGCACGGCAACACTTTTCCTAATTCACTACAATATTTAAAAAAGTCCGAAACTATAAATGCATAAGCGAAAGAAGTTTAGGCCCATTTCATATAATTTTCATCAAACATATTTCTTCTCATTATCTGTCCTGACCGTCATCAATGAATGATTCAAAAGCGATGTGAATTAGAGTAAATCATCATGATTTTTAACCACTTTTTCATAACGAGGAATCTATTTAATTATTATACTTTCATTTATAAAGGTTTTTCATATCAAATGTTTACATGTGCGTGAAGTTAGCCGGAGTAGCCGGAACAGCCGGAATAGCCGGAACTCCGGCTACTCCGGCTGTATCAACCAGCCGGAACAGCCGGAGTTCCGGCTACTCCGGCTGCATTAACCAGCCGGAATAGCCGGAGTTCCGGCTACTCCGGCTGTATAAACCGGCCGGATAAGCTGTATTTCCTATTACTTCGACTGTACTTACAAGTCGAATATCATCATTCCGGCTACTCCGGCTGTATTAACCAGCCGGAACTCAGGCTTCTCCGGCTGTATAAACCAGGCGAAACAGCTGGAACTCCGTCTACACTGACTGAATTTACCAGCCGAAACAGTTGAACTCCAGCTTCGTCGGCTGTATTAACCAGTCGGAACAGCTGGCTGTATTAACCATCCGGAACAGCCGGAACTCCGACAACTTCGACTGTATATACCAGCCGGAACTCCGTCTATACCGGAACAGTCGGACCTCCACATGTGGAAGAATTATTTCACCGGCAATTGCTATCAGGTATAATTTACCATATGGAAATAAAGAGTAGCTGTAACTTTAACGCGCTATGACTCTTTAATTAATTAATTCATCGCTTAGGTGCAAACTTTCATATATATCTTTAATATGTGGCATTTATTTTCGAGAAAAATATGATTTAAATGGTCTTTTTTTAGGTTAAATAAACGTTGTCAATATCGAATACAGGACACCAGATCACACGGACTAATGCTCCCATGCTATTTTTGACAGAAGGTCCCATATTATTGTAATAGGGTGGACAAAATATTCCATGTTATTTTAACAGGGTGGACAAAAGTGCCACACCATTTTGACAGGATGGACAAAAGATCCCATATTGATGAGCCATCCTGGTTTTTGTCTTAAGGTGACAGACAGTAAAGGTGTTGAGTATATTTTCTTCTTATTAAATGATTTCATAGAAAAATAAACCAGAAAAAACCGAAAAGATTAATAAAGTCAAATTTACTCCCTGTTAATAAAAAATTATGAGTAAATATATAGCAAACAAAATATAGCATATGGTAACTACAATTAAGTGTTGAAAATTTAGCATATCATGATAATAAAACAATGAAAAGTGGATATACATGTATTTACAAACAAAACTGCTTTCAAAGTAGTTCATGCAGACATATTCAATCAACACACAGTCTGGTCATTGTCATTAGTACAGCTATTTATAAAGTTCACACCAATAATATGCTCAATGTTTTATTTTTCACAGTTTATGTAAAGAGTTCAATTAACAACACAATTTAGATTTTGATTGCCTTTAATTCAAAATAGCAGGTGATAACTTTGACCCTCTACATTAATTGGCTGTTTACCTTGAAATTCACATCCATAATATGCTCAATGAATAGGAAGTATATATTCATATAGTTTATTCATATGACATTTTATTCATGTCAATCTCTTTATTACTGACTGATATATATTATAAGTGGGATCTTTTGTCCACCCTGCCAAAATGATGCGGGAGCTTTTGTCCACCCTGTTAAAATAACATGGGATCTTTTGTCCACACTGTAAAAATGATGTGGGAGCTTTTGTCCACCCTGCCAAAAATAGCATGGGATCTTTTGTCCGGCTCCCGTCAATATCATATAGACAAAGAACAAAATAAAAGTACCCATTCACTTATAATCGATGTATATCAAATATTATTATATATATTTCTTAGTTGCAAACGGTCTCGGATGCGGCACTTCTTCATCTACAATGTAATTTTTATTTTATCAAAATAAATTTAGATTTAGATGGTCTTTTTAAAGATATATTTGTAACTTCATGAGTTCGGATTTGTTCGTGAAAGTCCGGCAATGCTCCCGATTTTACCCGAAGTTTTATGACCCTCATAAAGTCAATTAGTATCACCAGGGGATCTGAAGCGAGTCGCGTATCCCTATTACATAATCATTAATACTATATACATGATCTATACTATAATCTTCAATGTGAAATGATCTTTAACAACTGCGAATAGAAGAGGGTATTATACATTTAGTAACAGAACGTAAATTGGTAATTTACTGCTCTAAAACATTCCTGCCGTAAATGATATAATGCTTTTTTTTCTATTTCTGGTCCTCTGGTGTATGTGGGAAAAGGTTACGATAAAATCCACCTGACTATGTTGTGAATTAAAAACTAAAATTCAATCAACTCTGTTGACCGAAATTTACAAATATCAGACTTTACCCATAAATACGCATTTGGACGCATCAATAGTTCACGGGTTTTAGAAACAGTGTATAAATTGGAGACATTAATCATTAATAATTAGAAAATTAATGAATGTTTTCTTTTCTATTCAATTGTTATTTAATTAAGTTCAACATCCATGATTTTCCATAATCGTGCATACTTATATGTGTATCGTTAGTCTATTTGTTAGTTTTCATCATGGATATGCTTATGTATATAACATGGAACGTGTGTCAATAAATACTATTAATTTACAGATGTTTTGGTTTTATCCATATTAAGCTATAAACCAGTGTATTTGGCTAACTGCCCGCCACGACTATCCCCGAGGCGTTAATTGTTTTATTACCCCGGTCACAGCGTGTGATCAATGTGTATTGGTAAATAACGGAACCTAACGGAGATTAACGAATGAATTGTTTCAGAGCGCAGCTAGGCTTATCGATATTTGATATTTATCTGATGATCACAATTCTTCGGTATGGCTGCGTCGGCTGTATTAACCAGCCGGAACAGGCGGAACTCCCTCTACACCAACCGTTTTAAACAGCCGAAACAGCTGGAACTTCGTCTTCACCGAATATATTAACAAACCGGAACAGTCGGCCCTCCAACTACGTCGGCTGTATTAACCAGCCGGAACAGAGGGAATTCCAGTTACACAAGCTATATAAATCAGCCGAAATAAGCGGAACTCTGGCAACTACGACTGTATTAACCATGCATGCTTCAATCCACCCTCCAATCCATCTATCGCGAACAATATGCACGCGAAAACGAGGGTGAAACCACTCTGTCGGCCCAACTCCGGCTGTGTTTTGCAGCCGGCTGCGATACATCCGGGTGGAATCCGGCTAGCGTGTCTAGCGTGTGAACATTGCAGCCAGCTGCGATAAATCCGGGCGGAATCCGGCTAGTGCAACTCGGAGCAAGAGTGTGTCACTTTCACCTGACATATATGTCAGGATGCCAGTTAAACTCTCTAATAACCAGCAATTTCCAGCCGGAGTTAGCGGGAGTTGGGCTGCCAAAACGCCAAATTCATGTGATCATTGCAGCCAGCTGCGATAAATCCGGGCGGAATCCAGCTAGTGCAACTCGGAGCCAGAGTGAGGCACTTTAACGTGACACATGTCACGATGCCAGTTAAGCTCTCTAACTCGAACAGGACGGGTGCAAAGTCGGGAATAAGTCGGGAAATCCCAATTCCGGCTGTGCATGGCTGCCGACTGACGGACCTTGGCGAAACCGGATGACATGCAACAGGAAGTCAGTTTGAGGCGCTTTCACCTGGCATACATTAATTTACCGTCCAATCCATCTATCTCGAGCAATAGGCAGGCCAAAACGGGAGTGGGAGCCATTCTGTCGGCCCAACTCCGGCTAGGTTTTGCAGCCGGCTGCGATAAATCCGGGTAGAATTCGGCTAGCGTGTCTGGGAGCCAGAGTGTGTCACTTTCACCAGACATATGCCAAGATGCCAGTTAAACTCTCTAATATCGAGCAATAAACAGCCGGAGTTGGGCTGTAGACTTTGCCAAACTGCCAACTTCATATGAACATGGCAGCCAGCTGCGATAAATCCGGATGGAATCCGGCTAGTGCGACTCGGAGCCAGACTGAGGCGCTTTCACCTGCATGCTTCAATCCACCGTCCAATCCATCTATCTCGAACAATAGGTACGCCAAAACGGGGATGAGACCGCTCTGTCGGCCCAACTCCGGCTGGGTTTTGCAGCCGGCTGCGATACATCCGGGTGGAATCCGGCTAGCGTGTCTGGGAGCCAGAGTGTGTCACTTTCATTTGACATATATGTCAGGATGCCAGTTAAACTCTCTAATTTCCAGCCGGAGTTGGCCGGAGTTGGCCGGAGTTCGGCTGCCAGAACGCCAACTTCATGTGAACATTGCAGCCAGCTGCGATAAATCCGGGCAGAATCCGGCTAGTGCAACTCGGAGCCAGAGTGAGGCACTTTCACCTGACACATGTCACGATGCCAGTTAAGCTTTTTAATTCGAACAGGACGGGTGCAAAGTCGGGAATATGTCGGGAAATCCCAACTCCGGCTGGGTTTTGCAGCCGGCTGCGATACATCCGGGTGGAATCCGGCTAGCGTTTCTGGGAGCCAGAGTGTGTCACTTTCATCTGACATATATGTCATGATGCCAGTTAGACTCTCGAATATCCAGCAATTTCCAGCCGGAGTTAGCCGGATTTGGGCTGCCAAAACGCCTACTTCATGTGAAGATTGCAGCCAGCTGCGATAAATCTGGGCAGAATCCGGCTAGTGCAACTCGGAGCCAGAGTGAGGCACTTTCATCTGACACATGTCACGATGCCAGTTAAGCTCTTTAATTCGAACAGGACGGGTGCAAAGTCAGGAATATGTCGGGAAATCCCAAATCCGGCTGTGCATGGCAGCCGGCTGACGGAATTTGGCGAAACCGGATGTCATGCAACAGGAAGTCAGTTTGCGGCGCTTTAACCTGGCATGCTTCAATCCGCCGTCCAAGCCATCTATCTCGAGCAATAGGCACGCCAAAACGAGGGTGGGAGCCACTCTGTCGGCCCAACTCCGGCTGGGTTTTACAGCCGGCTGCGATAAATCCGGGTGGAATCCGCCTAGCGTGTCTGGGAGCCAGAGTGTGTCACTTTCACCTGGCATATGCCAGGATGCCAGTTAAACTCTCTAATATCGAGCAATATACAGCCGGAGTTGGGCTGTAGACTTGGCCAAACTGCCAAATTCATCTGAACATGGCAGTCAGCTGCGATAAATCCGGCTGGAATCCGGGTAGTGCGACTCGGAGCCAGACTGAGGTGATTATACCTGGCATGCTTCAATCCACCGTCCAATCCATCTATCTCGAACAATGGGCACGCCAAAACGGGGGTGAGACCACTCTGTCGGCCCAACTCCGGCTTGGTTTTGCAGCCGGCTGCGATACATCCGGGTGGAATCCGGCTAGCGTGTCTTGGAGCCAGAGTGTGTCACTTTCATTTGACATATATGTCAGGATGCCAGTTAAACTCTCTAATTTCCAGCCGGAGTTGGCCGGAGTTGGCCGGAGTTGGGCTGCCAGAACGCCAACTTCATGTGAACATTGCAGCCAGCTGCGATAAATCCGGGCGGAATCCGGCTAGTGCAACTCGGAGCCAGAGTGAGGCACTTTCACCTGACACATGTCACGATGCCAGTTAAGCTTTTTAATTCAAACAGGACGGGTGCAAAATCGGGAATATGTCGGGAAATCCCAACTCCGGCTGGGTTTTGCAGCCGGCTGCGATACATCCGGGTGGAATCCGGCTAGCGTTTCTTGGAGCCAGAGTGTGTCACTTTCATTTGACATATATGTCAGGATGCCAGTTAAACTCTCTAATTTCCAGCCAGAGTTGGCCGGAGTTGGCCGGAGTTGGGCTGCAAGAACGCCAACTTCATGTGAACATTGCAGCCAGCTGCGATAAATCCGGGCGGAATCCGGCTAGTGCAACTCGGAGCCAGAGTGAGGCACTTTCACCTGACACATGTCACAATGCCAGTTAACCTTTTTAATTCAAACAGGACGGGTGCAAAATCGGGAATATGTCGGGAAATCCCAACTCCGGCTGGGTTTTGCAGCCGGCTGCGATACATCCGGGTGGAATCCGGCTAGCGTTTCTTGGAGCCAGAGTGTGTCACTTTCATTTGACATATATGTCAGGATGCCAGTTAAACTCTCTAATTTCCAGCCGGAGTTGGCCGGCGTTGGCCGGAGTTGGGCTGCCAGAACGCCAACTTCATGTGAACATTGCAGCCAGCTGCGATAAATCCGGGCGGAATCCGGCTAGTGCAACTCGGGGCCAGAGTGAGGCACTTTCACCTGACACATGTCACGATGCCAGTTAAGCTTTTTAATTCGAACAGGACGGTTGCAAAGTCGGGAATATGTCGGGAAATCCCAACTCCGGCTGGGTTTTGCAGCCGGCTGCGATACATCCGGCAGGAATCCGGCTAGCGTTTCTGGGAGCCAGAGTGTGTCACTTTCACCTGACATATATATCAGGATGCCAGTTAGACTCTCGAATATCCAGCAATTTCCAGCCGGAGTTAGCCGGATTTGGGCTGCCAAAACGCCAACTTCATGTGAACATTGCAGCCAGCTGCGATAAATCCGGGCGGAATCCGGCTACTGCAACTCGGAGCCAGAGTGAGGCACTTTCACCTGACACATGTCACGATGCCAATTAAGCTCTCTAATTCGAACAGGACAGGTTCAAAGTCGGGAATATGTCGGGAAATCCCAACTCCGGCTGTGCATGGCAGCCGGCTGACGGAATTTGGCGAAACCGGATGTCATGCAACAGGAAGTCAGTTTGCGGCGCTTTCACCTGGCATGCTTCAATCCGCCGTCCAAGCCATCTATCTCGAGCAATAGGCACGCCAAAACGAGGGTGGGAGCCACTCTGTCGGCCCAACTCCGGCTGGGTTTTACAGCCGGCTGCGATAAATCCGGGTGGAATCCGCCTAGCGTGTCTGGGAGCCAGAGTGTGTCACTTTCACCTGGCATATGCCAGGATGCCAGTTAAACTCTCTAATATCGAGCAATATACAGCCGGAGTTGGGCTGTAGACTTGGCCAAACTGCCAACTTCATCTGAACATGGCAGCCAGCTGCGATAAATCCGGGTGGAATCCGGCTAGTGTGACTCGGAGCCAGACTGAGGTGATTTCACCTGGCATGCTTCAGTCTACCGTCCAATCCATCTGTCTCGAACAATAGGCACGCCAAAACGGGGGTGAGACCACTCTGTCGGCCCAACTCCGGCTGGGTTTTGCAGCCGGCTGCGATAGATCCGGGTGGAATCCGGCTAGCGTGTCTGGGAGCCAGAGTGTGTCACTTTCATTTGACATATATGTCAGGATGCCAGTTAAACTCTCTAATTTCCAGCCGGAGTTGGCCGGAGTTGGCCGGAGTTGGGCTGCCAGAACGCCAACTTCATGTGAACATTGCGGCCAGCTGCGATAATTCCGGGCGGAATCCGGCTAGTGCAACTCGGAGCCAGAGTGAGGCACTTTCACCTGACACATGTCACGATGCCAGTTAAGCTTTTTAATTCGAACAGGACGGGTGCAAAGTCGGGAATATGTCGGGAAATCCCAACTCCGGCTGGGTTTTGCAGCCGGCTGCGATACATCCGGGTGGAATCCGGCTAGCGTTTCTGGGAACCAGAGTGTGTCACTTTCACCTGACATATATGTCAGGATGCCAGTTAGACTCTCGAATATCCAGCAATTTCCAGCCGGAGTTAGCCGGAGTTGGGCTGCCAAAGCGCCAACTTCATGTGAACATTGCAGCCAGCTGCGACAAATCCGGGCGGAATCCGGCTAGTGCAACTCGGAGCCAGAGTGAGGCACTTTCACCTGACACATGTCACGATGCCAGTTAAGCTCTCTAATTCGAACAGGACGGGTGCAAAGTCGGGAATATGTCGGGAAATCCCAACTCCGGCTGTGCATGGCAGCCGGCTGACGGAATTTGGCGAAACCGGATGTCATGCAACAGGATGTCAGTTTGCGACGCTTTCACCTGGCATGCTTCAATCCGCCGTCCAAGCCATCTATCTCGAGCAATAGCCACGCCAAAACGAGGGTGGGAGCCACTCTGTCGGCCCAACTCCGGCTGGGTTTTACAGCCGGCTGCGATAAATCCGGGTGGAATCCGCCTAGCGTGTCTGGGAGCCAGAGTGTGTCACTTTCACCTGGAATATGACAGGATGCCAGTTAAACTCTCTAATATCGAGCAATATACAGCCGGAGTTGGGCTGTAGACTTGGCCAAACTGCCAACTTCATCTGAACATAGCAGCCAGCTGCGATAAATCCGGGTGGAATCCGGCTAGTGCGACTCGGAGCCAGACTGAGGCGCTTTCACCTGGCATGCTTCAATCCACCGTCCAATCCATCTTTCTCGAACAATAGGCACGCCAAAACGGGGGTGAGACCACTCTGTCGGCCCAACTCCGGCTGGGTTTTGCAGCCGGCTGCGATACATCCGGGTGGAATCCGGCTAGCGTGTCTGGGAGCCAGAGTGTGTCACTTTCATTTGACATATATGTCAGGATGCCAGTTAAACTCTCTTATTTCCAGCCGGAGTTGGCCGGAGTTGGCCGGACTTGGGCTGCCAGAACGCCAACTTCATGTGAACATTGCGGCCAGCTGCCATAATTCCGGGCAGAATCCGGCTAGTGCAACTCGGAGCCAGAGTGAGGCACTTCAACCTGACACATGTCACGATGCCAGTTAAGCTTTTTAATTCGAACAGGACGGGTGCAAAGTCGGGAATATGTCGGGAAATCCCAACTCCGGCTGGGTTTTGCAGCCGGCTGCGATACATCCGGGTGGAATCCGGCTAGCGTTTCTGGGAGCCAGAGTGTGTCACTTTCACCTGACATATATGTCAGGATGCCAGTTAGACTCTCGAATATCCAGCAATTTCCAGCCGGAGTTAGCCGGAGTTGGGCTGCCAAAACGCCAACTTCATGTGAACATTGCAGCCAGCTGCGACAAATCCGGGCGGAATCCGGCTAGTGCAACTCGGAGCCAGAGTGAGGCACTTTCACCTGACACATGTCACGATGCTAGTTAAGCTCTCTAATTCGAACAGGACGGGTGCAAAGTCGGGAATATGTCGGGAAATCCCAACTCCGGCTGTGCATGGCAGCCGGCTGACGGAATTTGGCGAAACCGGATGTCATGCAACAGGAAGTCAGTTTGCGGCGCTTTCACCTGGCATGCTTCAATCCGTCGTCCAAGCCATCTATCTCGAGCAATAGGCACGCCAAAACGAGGGTGGGAGCCACTCTGTCGGCCCAACTCCGGCTGGGTTTTACAGCCGGCTGCGATAAATCCGGGTGGAATCCGCCTAGTGTGTCTGGGAGCCAGAGTGTGTCACTTTCACCTGGCATATGCCAGGATGCCAGTTAAACTCTCTAATATCAAGCAATATACAGCCGGAGTTGGGCTGTAGACTTGGCCAAACTGCCAACTTCATCTGAACATAGCAGCCAGCTGCGATAAATCCGGGTGGAATCCGGCTAGTGCGACTCGGAGCCAGACTGAGGCGCTTTCACCTGGCATGCTTCAATCTACCGTCCAATCCATCTATCTCGAACAATAGGCACGCCAAAACGGGGGTGAGACCACTCTGTCGGCCCAACTCCGGCTGGGTTTTGCAGCCGGCTGCGATACATCCGGGTGGAATCCGGCTAGCGTGTCTGGGAGCCAGAGTGTGTCACTTTCATTTGACATATATGTCAGGATGCCAGTTAAACTCTCTAATTTCCAGCCGGAGTTGGCCGAAGTTGGCCGGAGTTGGCCAGAGTTGGGCTGCCAGAACGCCAACTTCATGTGAACATTGCGGCCAGCTGCGATAATTCCGGGCGGAATCCGGCTAATGCAACTCGGAGCCAGAGTGAGGCACTTTAACCTGACACATGTCACGATGCCAGTTAAGCTTTTTAACAGGACGGGTGCAAAGTCGGGAATATGTCGGGAAATCCCAACTCCGGCTGGGTTTTGCAGCCGGCTGCGATACATCCGGGTGGAATCCGGCTAGCGTTTATGGGAGCCAGAGTGTGTCACTTTCACCTGACATATATGTCAGGATGCCAGTTAGACTCGAATATCCAGCAATTTCCAGCCGGAGTTAGCCGGAGTTGGGCTGCCAAAGCGCCAACTTCATGTGAACATTGCAGCCAGCTGCGACAAATCCGGCTAGTGCAACTCGGAGCCAGAGTGAGGCACTTTCACCTGACACATGTCACGATGCCAGTTAAGCTCTTTAATTCGAACAGGACGGGTGCAAAGGCGGGAATATGTCGGGAAATCCCAAATCCGGCTGTGCATGGCAGCCGGCTGACGGAACTTGGCGAAACCGGATGTCATGCAACAGGAAGTCAGTTTGAGACGCTTTCACCTGGCATGCTTCAATCTACCGTCCAATCCATCTATCTCGAGCAATAGGCACGCCAAAACGAGGGTGGGAGCCACTCTGTCGGCCCAAATCCGGCTGGGTTTTGCAGCCAGCTGCGATAAATCCGGGTAGAATCCGCCTAGCGTGTCTGGAAGCCAGAGTGTGTCACTTTCACCTGACATATGCCAGGATGCCAGTTAAACTCTAATATCGAGCAATATACAGCCGGAGTTGGGCTGTAGACTTGGCCAAACTGCCAACTTCATCTGAACATGGCAGCCAGCTGCGATAAATCCGGGTGAAATCCGGCTAGTGCGACTTGGAGCCAGACTGAGGCGCTTTTACCTGGCATGCTTCAATCTACCGTCCAATCCATCTATCTCGAAGAATAGTCACGCCAAAACGAGGGTGAGACCACTCTGTCGGCCCAACTCCGGCTGGGTTTTGCAGCCGGCTGCGATACATCCGGGTGCAATCCGGCTATCGTATCTGGGAGCCAGAGTGTGTCACTTTCATTTGACATATATGTCAGGATGCCAGTCAAACTCTTTAATTTCCAGCCGGAGTTAGCCGGAGTTAGCCGGAGTTGGGCTGCCAAAACGCCAACTTCATGTGAACATTGCAGCCGGCTGCGATGAATCCGGGCGGAATCCGGCTAGTGCAACTCGGAGCCAGAGTGAGGCACTTTCACGTGACACATGTCACGATGCCAGTTAAGCTCTTTAATTCGAACAGGACGGGTGCAAAGTCGGGAATATGTCGGGAAATCCCAACTCCGGCTGTGCATGGCTGCCGGCTGACGGAACTTGGCGAAACCGGATGTCATGCAGCAGGAAGTCAGTTTGACACGCTTTCACCTGGCATGCTTCAATCTACCGTCCAATCCATCTATCTCGAGCAATAGGCACGCCAAAACGAGGGTGGGAGCCACTCTGTCGGCCCAAATCCGGCTGAGTTTTGCAGCCAGCTGCGATAAATCCGGGTAGAATCCGCCTAGCGTGTCTGGAAGCCAGAGTGTGTCACTTCCACCTGACATATGCCAGGATGCCAGTTAAACTCTCTAATATCAAGCAATATACAGCCGGACTTGGGCTGTAGACTTGGCCAAACTGCCAACTTCATCTGAACATGGCAGCCAGCTGCGATAAATCCGGGTGAAATCCGGCTAGTGCGACTCGGAGCCAGACTGAGGCGCTTTTACCTGGCATGCTTCAATCCACCGTCCGATCCATCTATCTCGAAGAATAGGCACGCCAAAACGAGGGTGAGACCACTCTGTCGGCCCAACTCCGGCTGGGCTTTGCAGCCGGCTGCGATACATCCGGGTGCAATCCGGCTATCGTATCTGGGAGCCAGAGTGTGTCACTTTCATTTGACATATATGTCAGGATGCCAGTTAAACTCTCTAATTTCCAGCCGGAGTTAGCCGGAGTTAGCCGGAGTTTGGCTGCAAAAACGCCAACTTCATGTGAACATTGCAGCCAGCTGCGATAAATCCGGGCGGAATCCGGCTAGTGCAACTCGGAGCCAGAGTGAGGCTCTTTCACTTGACACATGTCACGATGCCAGTTAAGCTTTCTAATTCGAACAGGACGGGTGCAAATTCGGGAATATGTCGAGAAATACCAACCCCGGCTGGGTTTTGCAGCCGGCTGCGATACATCCGGGTGGAATCCGGCTAGCGTTTCTTGGAGCCAGAGTGCGTCACTTTCACCTGACATATATGTCAGGATGCCAGTTTAACGCTCTAATATCCAGCAATTTCCAGCCGGAGTTAGCCGGAGTTGGGCTGCCAAAACGCCAACTTCGTGTGAACATAGCAGCCGGCTGCGATGAATCCGGGCGGAATCCGGCTAGTGCAACTCGGAGCCAGAGTGAGGCACTTTCACGTGACACATGTCACGATGCCAGTTAAGCTCTTTAATTCGAACAGGACGGGTGCAAAATCGGGAATATGTCGGGAAATCCCAAATCCGGCTGTGCATGTCAGCCGGCTGACGGAACTTGGCCAAACCGGATGTCATGCAACAGGAAGTCAGTTTGAGACGCTTTCACCTGGCATGCCTCAATCTACCGTCCAATCCATCTATCTCGAGCAATAGGCACGCCAAAACGAGGATGGGAGCCACTCTGTCGGCCCAAATCCGGCTGAGTTTTGCAGACAGCTGCGATAAATCCGGGTAGAATCCGCCTAGCGTGTCTGGAAGCCAGAGTGTGTCACTTTCACCTGACATATGCCAGGATGCCAGTTAAACTCTCCAATATCGAGCAATATACAGCCGGACTTGGGCTGTAGACTTGGCCAAACTGCCAACTTCATCTGAACATGGCAGCCAGCTGCAATAAATCCGGGTGAAATCCGGCTAGTGCGACTCGGAGCCAGACTGAGGCGCTTTTACCTGGCATGCTTCAATCTACCGTCCAATCCATCTATCTCGAAGAATAGGCACGCCAAAACGAGGGTGAGACCACTCTGTCGGCCCAACTCCGGCTGGGTTTTGCAGCCGGCTGCGATACATCCGGGTGCAATCCGGCTATCGTATCTGGGAGCCAGAGTGTCTCACTTTCATTTGACATATATGTCAGGATGCCAGTTAAACTCTCTAATTTCCAGCCGGACTTAGCCGGAGTTAGCCGGAGTTGGGCTGCCAAAACGCCAACTTCATGTGAACATTGCAGCCAGCTGCGATAAATCCGGGCGGAATCCGGCTAGTGCAACTCGGAGCCAGAGTGAGGCACTTTCACTTGACACATGTCACGATGCCAGTTAAGCTTTCTAATTCGAACAGGACGGGTGTAAATTCGGGAATATGTCGAGAAATACCAACTCCGGCTGGGTTTTGCAGCCGGCTGCGATACATCCGGGTGGAATCCGGCTAGCGTTTCTGGGAGCCAGAGTGCGTCACTTTCACCTGACATATATGTCAGGATGCCAGTTTAACGCTCTAATATCCAGCAATTTCCAGCCGGAGTTAGCCGGAGTTGGGCTGCCAAAACGCCAACTTCGTGTGAACATTGCAGCCGGCTGCGATGAATCCGGGCGGAATCCGGCTAGTGCAACTCGGAGCCAGAGTGAGGCACTTTCACGTGACACATGTCACGATGCCAGTTAAGCTCTTTAATTCGAACAGGACGGGTGCAAAGTCGGGAATATGTCGGGAAATCCCAAATCCGGCTGTGCATGGCAGCCGGCTGACGGAACTTGGCGAAACCGGATGTCATGCAACAGGAAGTCAGTTTGAGACGCTTTCACCTGGCATGCTTCAATCTACCGTCCAATCCATCTATCTCGAGCAATAGGCACGCCAAAACGAGGGTGGGAGCCACTCTGTCGGCCCAAATCCGGCTGGGTTTTGCAGCCAGCTGCGATAAATCCGGGTAGAATCCGCCTAGCGTGTCTGGAAGCCAGAGTGTGTCACTTTCACCTGACATATGCCAGGATGCCAGTTAAACTCTAATATCGAGCAATATACAGCCGGAGTTGGGCTGTAGACTTGGCCAAACTGCCAACTTCATCTGAACATGGCAGCCGGCTGCGATAAATCCGGTTGAAATCCGGCTAGTGTGACTCGGAGCCAGACTGAGGCGCTTTCACCTGGCATGCTTCAATCCACCGTCCAATCCATCTATCTCGAATAATAGGCGCGCGAAAACGAGGGTGAGACCACTCTGTCGGCTCAACTCCGGCTGCGATACATCCGGGTGGAGTCCGGCTAGCGTGTCTGGAAGACAGAGTGTGTCACTTTCACCTGACATATATGTCAGGATGCCAGTTAAACTCTCGAGTATCCAGCCGGAGTTGGGCTGCCAAAACGCCAACTTCATGTGAACATTGCAGCCAGCTGCGATAAATCCGGGCAGAATCCGGCTAGTGCAACTCGGAGCCAGAGTGAGGCACTTTCATCTGACACATGTCACGATGCCAGTTAAGCTCTCTTACTCGAACAGTACGGGTGCAAAGTCGGGAATATGTCGGGAAATCCCAATTCCGGCTGTGCATGGCTGCCGACTGACGGACCTTGGCGAAACCGGATGACATGCAACAGGAAGTCAGTTTGAGGCGCTTTCACCTGGCATACATTAATTTACCGTCCAATCCATCTATTTCGAGCAATAGGCAGGCCAAAACGGGAGTGGGAGCCATTCTGTCGGCCCAACTCCGGCTAGGTTTTGCAGCCGGCTGCGATAAATCCGGGTAGAATTCGGCTAGCGTGTCTGGGAGCCAGAGTGTGTCACTTTCACCAGACATATGCCAAGATGCCAGTTAAACTCTCTAATATCGAGCAATAAACAGCCGGAGTTGGGCTGTAGACTTTGCCAAACTGCCAACTTCATATGAACATGGCAGCCAGCTGCGATAAATCCGGATGGAATCCGGCTAGTGCGACTCGGAGCCAGACTGAGGTGCTTTCACCTGCATGCTTCAATCCACCGTCCAATCCATCTATCTCGAACAATAGGTACGCCAAAACGGGGATGAGACCGCTCTGTCGGCCCAACTCCGGCTGGGTTTTGCAGCCGGCTGCGATACATCCGGGTGGAATCCGGCTAGCGTGTCTGGGAGCCAGAGTGTGTCACTTTCATTTGACATATATGTCAGGATGCCAGTTAAACTCTCTAATTTCCAGCCGGAGTTGGCCGGAGTTGGCCGGAGTTCGGCTGCCAGAACGCCAACTTCATGTGAACATTGCAGCCAGCTGCGATAAATCCGGGCAGAATCCGGCTAGTGCAACTCGGAGCCAGAGTGAGGCACTTTCACCTGACACATGTCACGATGCCAGTTAAGCTTTTTAATTCGAACAGGACGGGTGCAAAGTCGGGAATATGTCGGGAAATCCCAACTCCGGCTGGGTTTTGCAGCCGGCTGCGATACATCCGGGTGGAATCCGGCTAGCGTTTCTGGGAGCCAGAGTGTGTCACTTTCATCTGACATATATGTCAGGATGCCAGTTAGACTCTCGAATATCCAGCAATTTCCAGCCGGAGTTAGCCGGATTTGGGCTGCCAAAACGCCTACTTCATGTGAAGATTGCAGCCAGCTGCGATAAATCTGGGCAGAATCCGGCTAGTGCAACTCGGAGCCAGAGTGAGGCACTTTCATCTGACACATGTCACGATGCCAGTTAAGCTCTTTAATTCGAACAGGACGGGTGCAAAGTCAGGAATATGTCGGGAAATCCCAAATCCGGCTGTGCATGGCAGCCGGCTGACGGAATTTGGCGAAACCGGATGTCATGCAACAGGAAGTCAGTTTGCGGCGCTTTAACCTGGCTCCGCCGTCCAAGCCATCTATCTCGAGCAATAGGCACGCCAAAACGAGGGTGGGAGCCACTCTGTCGGCCCAACTCCGGCTGGGTTTTACAGCCGGCTGCGATAAATCCGGGTGGAATCCGCCTAGCGTGTCTGGGAGCCAGAGTGTGTCACTTTCACCTGGCATATGCCAGGATGCCAGTTAAACTCTCTAATATCGAGCAATATACAGCCGGAGTTGGGCTGTAGACTTGGCCAAACTGCCAAATTCATCTGAACATGGCAGTCAGCTGCGATAAATCCGGCTGGAATCCGGGTAGTGCGACTCGGAGCCAGACTGAGGTGATTATACCTGGCATGCTTCAATCCACCGTCCAATCCATCTATCTCGAACAATGGGCACGCCAAAACGGGGGTGAGACCACTCTGTCGGCCCAACTCCGGCTTGGTTTTGCAGCCGGCTGCGATACATCCGGGTGGAATCCGGCTAGCGTGTCTTGGAGCCAGAGTGTGTCACTTTCATTTGACATATATGTCAGGATGCCAGTTAAACTCTCTAATTTCCAGCCGGAGTTGGCCGGAGTTGGCCGGAGTTGGGCTGCCAGAACGCCAACTTCATGTGAACATTGCAGCCAGCTGCGATAAATCCGGGCGGAATCCGGCTAGTGCAACTCGGAGCCAGAGTGAGGCACTTTCACCTGACACATGTCACGATGCCAGTTAAGCTTTTTAATTCAAACAGGACGGGTGCAAAATCGGGAATATGTCGGGAAATCCCAACTCCGGCTGGGTTTTGCAGCCGGCTGCGATACATCCGGGTGGAATCCGGCTAGCGTTTCTTGGAGCCAGAGTGTGTCACTTTCATTTGACATATATGTCAGGATGCCAGTTAAACTCTCTAATTTCCAGCCGGAGTTGGCCGGCGTTGGCCGGAGTTGGGCTGCCAGAACGCCAACTTCATGTGAACATTGCAGCCAGCTGCGATAAATCCGGGCGGAATCCGGCTAGTGCAACTCGGGGCCAGAGTGAGGCACTTTCACCTGACACATGTCACGATGCCAGTTAAGCTTTTTAATTCGAACAGGACGGTTGCAAAGTCGGGAATATGTCGGGAAATCCCAACTCCGGCTGGGTTTTGCAGCCGGGCTGCGATACATCCGGCAGGAATCCGGCTAGCGTTTCTGGGAGCCAGAGTGTGTCACTTTCACCTGACATATATATCAGGATGCCAGTTAGACTCTCGAATATCCAGCAATTTCCAGCCGGAGTTAGCCGGATTTGGGCTGCCAAAACGCCAACTTCATGTGAACATTGCAGCCAGCTGCGATAAATCCGGGCGGAATCCGGCTACTGCAACTCGGAGCCAGAGTGAGGCACTTTCACCTGACACATGTCACGATGCCAATTAAGCTCTCTAATTCGAACAGGACAGGTTCAAAGTCGGGAATATGTCGGGAAATCCCAACTCCGGCTGTGCATGGCAGCCGGCTGACGGAATTTGGCGAAACCGGATGTCATGCAACAGGAAGTCAGTTTGCGGCGCTTTCACCTGGCATGCTTCAATCCGCCGTCCAAGCCATCTATCTCGAGCAATAGGGCACGCCAAAACGAGGGTGGGAGCACTCTGTCGGCCCAACTCCGGCTGGGTTTTACAGCCGGCTGCGATAAATCCGGGTGGAATCCGCCTTGCGTGTCTGGGAGCCAGAGTGTGTCACTTTCACTGGCATATGCCAGGATGCCAGTTAAACTCTCTAATATCGAGCAATATACAGCCGGAGTTGGGGCTGTAGACTTGGCCAAACTGCCAACTTCATCTGAACATGGCAGCCAGCTGCGATAAATCCGGGTGGAATCGGCTTAGTGCGACTCGGAGCCAGACTAAGGCGCTTTCACCTGGCATGCTTCAATCTACCGTCCAATCCATCTATCTCGAACAATAGGCACGCCAAAACGGGGGTGAGACCACTCTGTCGGCCCAACTCCGGCTGGGTTTTGCAGCCGGCTGCGATACATCCGGGTGGAATCCGGCTAGCGTGTCTGGGAGCCAGAGTGTGTCACTTTCATTTGACATATATGTCAGGATGCCAGTTAAACCTCTCTAATTTCCAGCCGGAGTTGGCCGAAGTTGGCCGGAGTTGGCCAGAGTTGGCTGCCAGAACGCCAACTTCATGTGAACATTGCGGCCCAGCTGCGATAATTCCGGGCGGAATCCGGCTAATGCAACTCGGAGCCAGAGTGAGGCACTTTAACCTGACACATGTCACGATGCCAGTTAAGCTTTTTAACAGGACGGGTGCAAAGTCGGGAATATGTCGGAAATCCCAACTCCGGCTGGGTTTTGCAGCCGGCTGCGATACATCCGGGTGGAATCCGGCTAGCGTTTATGGGAGCCAGAGTGTGTCACTTTCACCTGACATATATGTCAGGATGCCAGTTAGACTCTCGAATATCCAGCAATTTCCAGCCGGAGTTAGCCGGAGTTGGGCTGCCAAAGCGCCAACTTCATGTGAACATTGCAGCCAGCTGCGACAAATCCGGCTAGGTGCAACTCGGAGCCAGAGTGAGGCACTTTCACCCTGACACATGTCACGATGCCAGTTAAGCTCTTTAATTCGAACAGGACGGGTGCAAAGTCGGGAATATGTCGGGAAATCCCAAATCCGGCTGTGCATGGCAGCCGGCTGACGGAACTTGGCGGAAACCGGATGTCATGCAACAGGAAGTCAGTTTGAGACGCTTTCACCTGGCATGCTTCAATCTACCGTCCAATCCATCTATCTCGAGCAATAGGCACGCCCAAAACGAGGGTGGGAGCCACTCTGTCGGCCCAAATCCGGCTGGGTTTTGCAGCCAGCTGCGATAAATCCGGGTAGAATCCGCCTAGCGTGTCTGGAAGCCAGAGTGTGTCACTTTCACCTGACATATGCCAGGATGCCAGTTAAACTCTAATATCGAGCAATATACAGCCGGAGTTGGGCTGTAGACTTGGCCAAACTGCCAACTTCATCTGAACATGGCAGCCAGCTGCGATAAAATCCGGGTGAAATCGGCTAGTGCGACTTGGAGCCAGACTGAGGCGCTTTTACCTGGCATGCTTCAATCTACCGTCCCAATCCATCTATCTCGAAGAATAGTCACGCCAAAACGAGGGTGAGACCACTCTGTCGGCCCAACTCCGGCTGGGTTTTGCAGCCGGCTGCGATACATCCGGGTGCAATCCGGCTATCGTATCTGGGAGCCCAGAGTGTGTCACTTTCATTTGACATATATGTCAGGATGCCAGTCAAACTCTCTAATTTCCAGCCGGAGTTAGCCGGAGATAGCCGGAGTTGGGCTGCCAAAACGCCCAACTTCATGTGAACATTGCAGCCGGCTGCGATGAATCCGGGCGGAATCCGGCTAGTGCATTTCGGAGCCAGAGTGAGGCACTTTCACGTGACACATGTCACGATGCCAGTTAAGCTCTTTAAATTCGAACAGGACGGGTGCAAAATCGGGAATATGTCGGGAAATCCCAACTCCGGCTGTGCATGGCTGCCGGCTGACGGAACTTGGCGAAACCGGATGTCATGCAGCAGGAAGTCAGTTTGACACGCTTTCACCTGGCATGCTTCAATCTACCGTCCAATCCATCTATCTCGAGCAATAGGCACGCCAAAACGAGGATGGGAGCCACTCTGTCGGCCCAAATCCGGCTGAGTTTTGCAGACAGCTGCGATAAATCCGGGTAGAATCCGCCTAGCGTGTCTGGAAGCCAGAGTGTGTCACTTCCACCTGACATATGCCAGGATGCCAGTTAAACTCTCTAATATCAAGCAATATACAGCCGGACTTGGGCTGTAGACTTGGCCAAACTGCCAACTTCATCTGAACATGGCAGCCAGCTGCGATAAATCCGGGTGAAATCCGGCTAGTGCGACTCGGAGCCAGACTGAGGCGCTTTTACCTGGCATGCTTCAATCCACCGTCCGATCCATCTATCTCGAAGAATAGGCACGCCAAAACGAGGGTGAGACCACTCTGTCGGCCCAACTCCGGCTGGGCTTTGCAGCCGGCTGCGATACATCCGGGTGCAATCCGGCTATCGTATCTGGAGCCAGAGTGTGTCACTTTCATTTGACATATATGTCAGGATGCCAGTTAAACTCTCTAATTTCCAGCCGGAGTTAGCCGGAGTTAGCCGGAGTTTGGCTGCAAAAACGCCAACTTCATGTGAACATTGCAGCCAGCTGCGATAAATCCGGGCGGAATCCGGCTAGTGCAACTCGGAGCCAGAGTGAGGCTCTTTCACTTGACACATGTCACGATGCCAGTTAAGCTTTCTAATTCGAACAGGACGGGTGCAAATTCGGGAATATGTCGAGAAATACCAACCCCGGCTGGGTTTTGCAGCCGGCTGCGATACATCCGGGTGGAATCCGGCTAGCGTTTCTTGGAGCCAGAGTGCGTCACTTTCACCTGACATATATGTCAGGATGCCAGTTTAACGCTCTAATATCCAGCAATTTCCAGCCGGGACTTGGGCAGTAGACTTGGCCAAACTGCCAACTTCATCTGAACATGGCAGCCAGCTGCAATAAATCCGGGTGAAATCCGGCTAGTGCGACTCGGAGCCAGACTGAGGCGCTTTTACCTGGCATGCTTCAATCTACCGTCCAATCCATCTATCTCGAAGAATAGGCACGCCAAAACGAGGGTGAGACCACTCTGTCGGCCCAACTCCGGCTGGGTTTTGCAGCCGGCTGCGATACATCCGGGTGCAATCCGGCTATCGTATCTGGGAGCCAGAGTGTCTCACTTTCATTTGACATATATGTCAGGATGCCAGTTAAACTCTCTAATTTCCAGCCGGAGTTAGCCGGAGTTAGCCGGAGTTGGGCTGCCAAAACGCCAACTTCATGTGAACATTGCAGCCAGCTGCGATAAATCCGGGCGAATCCGGCTAGTGCAACTCGGAGCCAGAGTGAGGCACTTTCACTTGACACATGTCACGATGCCAGTTAAGCTTTCTAATTCGAACAGGACGGGTGTAAATTCGGGAATATGTCGAGAAATACCAACTCCGGCTGGGTTTTGCAGCCGGCTTGCGATACATCCGGGTGGAATCCGGCTAGCGTTTCTGGGAGCCAGAGTGCGTCACTTTCACCTGACATATATGTCAGGATGCCAGTTTAACGCTCTAATATCCAGCAATTTCCAGCCGGAGTTTAGCCGGAGTTGGGCTGCCAAAACGCCAACTTCGTGTGAACATTGCAGCCGGCTGCGATGAAATCCGGGCGGAATCCGGCTAGTGCAACTCGGAGCCAGAGTGAGGCACTTTCACGTGACACATGTCACGATGCCAGTTAAGCTCTTTAATTCGAACAGGACGGGTGCAAAGTCGGGAATATGTCGGAAATCCCAAATCCGGCTGTGCATGGCAGCCGCTGACGGAACTTGGCGAAACCGGATGTCATGCAACAGGAAGTCCAGTTTGAGACGCTTTCACCTGGCATGCTTCAATCTACCGTCCAATCCATCTATCTCGAGCAATAGGCACGCCAAAACGAGGGTGGGAGCCACTCTGTCGGCCCAAATCCGGCTGGGTTTTGCAGCCAGCTGCGATAAATCCGGGTAGAATCCGCCTAGCGTGTCCTGGAAGCCAGAGTGTGTCACTTTCACCTGACATATGCCAGGATGCCAGTTAAACTCTAATATCGAGCAATATACAGCCGGAGTTGGGCTGTAGACTTGGCCAAACTGCCAACTTCATCTGAACATGGCAGCCGGCTGCGATAAATCCGGTTGAAATCCGGCTAGTGTGACTCGGAGCCAGACTGAGGCGCTTTCACCTGGCATGCTTCAATCCACCGTCCAATCCATCTATCTCGAATAATAGGCGCGCGAAAACGAGGGTGAGACCACTCTGTCGGCTCAACTCCGGCTGCGATACATCCGGGTGGAGTCCGGCTAGCGTGTCTGGAAGACAGAGTGTGTCACTTTCACCTGACATATATGTCAGGATGCCAGTTAAACTCTCGAATATCCAGCCGGGAGTTGGGCTGCCAAAACGCCAACTTCATGTGAACATTGCAGCCAGCTGCGATAAATCCGGGCAGAATCCGGCTAGTGCAACTCGGAGCCAGAGTGAGGCACTTTCATCTGACACATGTCACGATGCCAGTTAAGCTCTCTTACTCGAACAGTACGGGTGCAAAGTCGGGAATATGTCGGGAAATCCCAACTACGGCTGTGCATGGCTACTGGCTGACGGACCTTGGCGAAACCGGATGTCATGCAACAGGAAGTCAGTTTGAGGCGCTTTCACCTGGCATACATCAATCCACCGTCCAATCCATCTATCTCGAGCAATAGGCACGCCAAAACGAGGGTGGGAGCCACTCTGTCGTCCCAACTCCGTCTTTGTTTTGCAGCCGGCTGCGATAAATCCGGCTAGCGTGTCTGGGAGCCAGAGTGTGTGACTTTCACCTGATATATGCCAGGATGCCAGTTAAACTCTGTTGAAAGCACGGCCATATCACTTCCTCAAACTCAACCTGCAGGAAAGTGTCGGTTAATGCTTCCTCGAGCATAGATTGTTTATTCCCTATCGTCATCAACCGCCTCCGTGAAGTTTCATCAAATGCCTCTTAATTTGACATGGGTATGCCATAGGGGAGTTGAATATGTGTGATCAACTGATGGGTGTACATTGTCGCATGCAACAGGTTTATTGATCAAACACATTGATTAAACAATCTATTCAACAAGAATTCAACCGCGTCGGTCGGGTGCAGTGGTAGAGCGGGTTTGTTCCCGGAACGCCTACTCGATTTAATCTCTACCTGGTCAAAATTGAGGATTAGCGGGCCTTTTAAAGGAAGTTATAAGTGATAGATTTATGTGGACTTAATTGATAAGATAATTGAACATGGTCAGATTTTTTCTTTTTATAAACAAAAAATATTATTTTGGATGTATTACGCTTCAATCTGAATTTAAACACTTCAAAACTTTTACAGTTGCAAAAAAACTGGTATTTGGATGAAATGTGATTGAAACGTATTGTTGAAAATGGGACAATGGATGTTAAAAGCGAAGGCTACTTTCCCCACAACAATTTCAAGTGGTACACTTTCTAAAAAGGCAACAGGTTAGGGTGCTTATTCTGTTGGCATGAGTTTGATTCTCGTCTGCACTTGTGATCGGTTTTAAATTATTTAAACTACATAAACAACTACACAAAATAATACAATTTAAACTAGTTTTATTTGTTATCATATTAATCAACATAATATAGAAAATGAGTATTTGTAAAAATTCTTGTGTATGCATAGCACAGATAAAACATATACATATATACAACAGCACATTATATATATACATTAGATAGATGCTATTTTCACACAGTTTAGCTCCCAACTGGATGAGTTGGATGCTGAGTCCACATCAGTCATTAAATCAATCACTCCAGTTTGGTATCTTTGAGAACTACCAGGCGACGATCAATGTTCAGGTACCGTTGGGTGTGTGGGTCTTGTATTTCCACCTGCAGCTCTCTGAATTATGTTGATATCGTTGCAGTTCTGAACGTCTTTAAATATCTGTATGGCCGTGAATATATTAGGGTGGGCATGTTGGGTTTTTAGTTTACTGTGACATCCTTCAACATTAATAGCTATCAAACTGTAAGAACATAAAGCTTTAATTTAAAGGGCAAATATTTTGTGTGTTTGAATGATAATTTGTTTGTGCTACATGTTAAATCCAAATTAAATACAAATTAATAATGGATTAAATTTAAGTTAAGTATTAATTAATTAATAGCTATCAAACTGTAAGAACGTAAAACATGATAATTATATTTACAAAATTTACTATTTAAATATTTAATACTTTTATCAAAAGTTTATAAAAAAGAGTTCCCAAGTCATCTACAAAATAAATCTATAATTTACCCTTTACAAGGCCCCCCATTTCCGCGATACTTAAGTCGAGTAGGCGTTCCGGGAACACACCGTAGAGCGTCCGCCTCCGAATCCCCGGTCTGGTCATACCAACAGCCTTAGAAAATGGTAGTAACGTCTGCCCTCCTTGGCGCTCAAGGTTAATGGGTTACTATTACGACTGACTGGCTTGTGTCAGGATAAATGGACCAGTAGTACTGGTAATTTAGACCCGGATACTCCGTGATGGCATGTTAGTTGAAAGCGGCGTAAAACACCGAACAATCATTCAGACAAAAACAAGACCTTGATAATGAACATGTCTGATCGTCAAATATTTTGAGGAAAAATATTGCTTCATTTCATGTTTATATTAAATAGTTTTGTACATCTACGAATTTGTAATAATTTTTTTTATTTGTATTCATGTCTCCTTTTTTCTCCATACCCTTTGCACAACGTAGGTTTAAAGCCCAAGATTCACGCCAAGGCGAGTCTCTCTTGCGTATTTAAAAAATGATCATTAACTTTCACGTTTTTAAGCCGTGCCAGAGGTAACCAGTCTTTAAACATGCTTGTCTTGTTATAACGATTATTTGTTGAAATGATTTGACCGTCTAGGAATCAATTTACGGGCTGTTACATCGCGCCAGAGGTTACCAGACTGTTGCAAAAAATGAAACAGAAAAGTGTTTTAGTCGTCCTGGTTCTACATTACGATCGAGCTGTTAGACCGCGCCAGAGGTTACCAGCATACATGTGATAGTTTGTGGTGACCTCCGACGAAATTAACACACCAACAATGAATTTTGGAACGTCTGTGGTGCATTATGGCATATCTTGGGTTTATATGTGACGTATTTAACGTCGGGAAAATGAACCGTTTTTAGGTTAGATCAACGGGTTTCCATTTTATTTCCTTATGTAATCATATCAACATAAATTAATAAAATGAAAAAATGTACACAGTAATACAAAATCATGTATTTTATTTTACGAACATAAACATTGAGTATATAACTGTCCTGTGCACTAATTAAACACTTTACGCACGTTTTCCTTTCATCAATTAAAAATGTCATTCCTAACACCAGGGACACTATATTACTGTCAGACATGTTTGTCAATGACTGGTATTCAATTGTTGAAAATTCATTTCGAATTTGAAAACTATTTGATACATACACCAACAAAAATGTTAAAATATGTAATACGGTTTAGAACACGTAACCACAGACTTCCTGTTGAAACCGGTTGTTGGAATGGCACCGATTTAAATATGCGTAAATGTCAATTGTGCGATTCAGGTGTATGTGATGAATATCATTACTTATTAGAATGTCAATATTTTTGCTCAATAGGAAAACGTTTATTTAACGGCAAATACTATATAAGGCACAATATCCATAGTTTTAATGAATTAATGAATATCAAAAACAACCAATACGATAGAATACAGAAAATTATGTCTATTTATAAAAGAAATTCTTGTAAAATTTAACTGACGTTTGAGTAATATTTACAGAGAATTCTCATTGTAAACCTAACTAAATTTGAAAATCATTTTTGTTTAATACAGTATCATATATCATAAGTCATTTTTATGAATTTTGATTCTTTATTATGTGTAGGGTACTCTCCCTCTGATAGAAATTCTTAGAATATATCACTGCCAACGTTCTGCAATATTTATTATTTAAATTTAAATTGTATGTATTTTGTTATTGCTCATATTGTCATGTAACCATTGAGTTAATAAACTGTTTTGAACCGATGGTTATTAAGTTCGAGCACGGTATGTTACATATATATGAAAACTCTTTAGGGTAATTATAACTACAATTTATATTTACTTCAATATTTTGTGAAGGTGTTGATCGTTTTTTTCTGTTTCACACTTGTTTGAGCCGTCAAACAGTTACAATTGTCTCCATCTATATATGTATATAGAATGTGATATATACGTGTTCAATGTTCATTTGTATATACGTGTACTTGTTCAATTTGAAATACGTGCTGTTGATCGTAAATAGCATATGGAAAGGAGGATTTTGTTACCTGGGATTTGGATTTGAATATTGATGAAATATGCGGTGAATACATGAATGCATCCTTTTCAAGCATAAGAGGACACATGATATCTAAACATGGAATTTTATTTTGAGATTTATTTTTAACTACTTATGAGCCAATATCTACGTCCAATTCAACTGTGACATATAAATAATAATAAACTTCTTTTGATAAAAAAAAAATAGAAAAAAGAAATTGCTTGACAGTCAAGATTCATGAGCATTTTTTTGCTTTTATGAAAAAAAATTGCCTTTTATTTTAATCATTATTACATTTACAATCTTATAAATAGATATATTTGCAAAATGTATTGCCAAGGATGATTTCGAATTTTTCTGCTGCAGAATTTAAGAATGTTGAGAAGGGTTATATAAGAAGACTTTAATTGCCAATTAGCTTAAGTCCCTACATGTATGCACAATAAAGGGGTTATAAAACCAGTTAATTAGTGTGTAACCAACACACATGTGACAAGGCCGGAAATGATTGCATAATGTTACATAACATAAGTCACCCTGACTTCTGGTATATTGTGATATGGTAGGCCTCTTTAGAATTACATATATTTCATTGTTTGGGATAATTCAATCAAGAGATAATCCCATGTTTTCAATTTTTCAATAACCAACTATTCCGTTATCAATCAAAATATTTGTTTCATTATCAGTTATTGTTTTTATTTCAAAATTTAAAACTTTAAGATACAATCACTTTTGATTATCTGCTTCTCATATTTTTACCATCATCTGGCAGTATATATTTACTTTTATCAGGGATTATTATACTGCTCAAAGTATGCAGTTGCTACATATACTTTGATTAATAGTAAATTCACTACTGCAGAGAGGATATATTTATTCCATAGAACTCTATTAATTTCATTCTAACTTCCTGGAGCTGGGAACACACACAGACACTTCTTTGACATACATTGAACTTATACAAAATCATTTCAATAACTGTTTTGCCTTCTGCAACGATGTGTAGTCGTCTCATTCATTATGAATAAAGCTAAATTATGGCTTCAATGCTTCGATGATAATTAATTGATATGTGAAAGATGTTAATATATTTAGGAATATAACATGAAATAATGTAGGAATATACCTAGTTGTTCTTAAATTGGCATGCACATATACGTAAATCGCGCTCGACAGCCTGGTGATAAAAACAGGTATAAAACAATGTAAACGGCTTTTGCTAAATCAGATTCGGATTGCAAAGATGAAAATATTATTATTCTCCTCAACTTAATTACGTCAATAATCGCTATGATTAAGTTATATTAAATTAATTATGCGGAGCGTCAAAAAAAGTGATTATTATTATCTTCATTTCCTCCATATTTTAAACTTATACAAACAGAACACAAATTCACAAACACAGAACACAAATTCACAAAAACAGAAAAGAGAGAGAGAGAGAGAGAGAGAGAGAGAGAGAGAGAGATAGAGAGAGAGAGAGACAGACAGACAGACAGAGACAGACAGACAGACAGACAGACAGACAGAGACAGACAGACATACATACATAGACAGAGACAGGCAGAGACAGAGACAGAGAGAAACAGAGACAGACAGAGACAGACAGACATAGAGACAGAGACATAGAGAGAGAGAGAGAAAAACAGACAGACAGACAGACATACAGACAGACAGACAGACAGACAGACAGACAGACAGACAGAGACAGACAGCCAGAGAGACAAAGAGACACACAGCCAGAACACATAAAGAGAGAAAGAGAGAGACATAGACAGAGAGATGCATAATGTATTTTTATATACAAGTTGACTCGGTTACCAGAAAAATATGCAGGCAATCATTAGTTCATATTCTATTATTGGAAGCCGCCGGGAGGCGGCTTCCTGTAGGGATGCTTTTAATTTTCGGTCAAGGAGAATATTTAGACCTGCCAGCGTGACCACATATCTTGATTTCTCTTTGTCCTTTCTAAGTACATTAATTTAAGATAATGACTTTTAAAACATCCCTTTTACACTTTATATACATGTGGGAGTTTTACAAATTAAAAACAAAAGACAAAGGCCAGTATATTAATTGAATGTATGTACATTTTTATTTAAGCGAAATTCATACTGTATCTACTCTAGACAGTAAAATAGAGAACCATTCTATTGAATTTGTAAATGTAGTCTTGTTCCTTAAAATTACATGCTATGATATATTACGCAGTAATTAGACGAAGAAGTCTCGTCCCGTATTCACTAAACTTTTCAATTTAGATATTTGTCTAAATCTAAATCTTAATATTTAGTCCACGTTTTAGATTTAATCCGTATTCACCAACGCGTTTTAAACCGATCTCAATTTGGTCTAGTGTGTAAATGTCGTAAGCGGCCACGCAGCGACTCTTGTTCCCGAATCAAGTTAAGAGCTAAAATAAAAGACAGTACCATTCATCTATAGTCTATTTTTAGATTTTCATTTTTATCGCAATTTCACATACATTTTTCATTTGCTTTGCTTTTAATAATCTGACTTTCATGTTCAGTACATACTGGATTCAAAGTTAACTTTGAGTACAATTGTCATCGCAAAATGCAGACATGAAAAGATTTAAACCACAGAAATATCTGTTTCAAGATCAATTTCGTTCTTTTTCGCTGTTGCAATTCCACATTTCATGAATATCGCGGTAAACACGATATCGGTGTATTTTGCCTAGCCAACAACATGTTTTATCACGGATGCGATGTGAACATCCAGAATACTTAAATGAAATGAAATCTTTTGGTTCTTACAAACAAAGTGTGATCGGCTTAACTGAACTGCATTTAACTTATCACTGTAAATGTAGACAGCATTTCAACTCTTATATCAACTGGTATATTTACAGTTTGAGAAATAAATTCAAGTAAATTTTCAAGCACTGGTTTAACGTTTTCAAAAAAATTGAAACTAGTTCCTATGTTAAGCCTTTCCCTTATACGTAGCACATTAAGTAAAAATTGGAACATCTTGCTAAATAATTTATGGACATAAAGTAGAAAACATTGTAGCAAAAGGATAAATTCCTCGTGATCAATTTCTCTTTTTGTCACAATGTTTTCAAAAGTCGCTTCAGCTATTGTCAGTCTTTCGGATTACGTGTACATAGAAATAAGTTTACTTGATTTTCTGAATGCTAATCACGACACGAGTTCACATCAGTTTCGTCAACTCGAGATTGTGCGTTTAATTGCTCAATTGCTCAATTTGCCACAATAATTTCAACTCTTTTCAATTATCTTACTATCATTTATAGAGATTTTCTATGTTTTGTACTTGATGATTTTAAAGTCTGTTAGAGTAAACATCATTGAAATCATTATGGCAAAAGGATAAATTGCTCATAATGAGCAATATCTGCATTTGCCACAATAATTCAACACTTTTCAATTATCATACAATAATTTATAGAGATTTTTTTTTACTTGATACTTTCAAAGTCGTATACTGCAGATTTGTTTTATGTGGGAAACCCTTATCCATTATCATAGATAGATATTTTATTTCGTAATTTAGGCCACCGGCCCATTATACAACATAATTTATAAGTATATACAACAGGGAGTGATGAAATACATTTTAACACTGACATTTGAAGCTGGAAAAATAATTAAGATATTGAAAGAGTCTCACTTCTTAGTTTGAATGCGCTCTGAATGTATTTTGCAGTATTGTATACTTCAGACTGGATTTTTGTATTTAATATTGCATAAAATTTGTCAAGAGTCTTGTTGTTTATCCAGGATACGTTAAAATAAATGTCTCTTAAATCGTCATATGTAGGACATTCGTAAAAGAAGTGAAACTCATCTTCAATAATGTACATATTTTTATCAACACATAAAGGGCAAAAACGGTCATTTCTTGCAATCGGTAGGCGTCTACCTCTCTCTATCATAAGGTCATGGTTAGAGCATCTAAAGTTACTATATATCCTGCGTAAGGAGAAAGGTAAAAATGAATTTAAATATAGCTCTGGGTTTAATAATGATTTGAAATGTTTGTAGTGTTGTCCTTTTCCCGCATTGTTTTTATCCATATGCCATTTTTGTAAGTAGCAGTCTCGAATCCGTTGTTTAAAATGCTTAATAAATAGAGAATCGTTACCTATGTCTTGTGAAATCCATACATACCCAAAGCCATGCATGAACAGGAGATTTTTTATACAGGTTGCCCATGTATTTCTACCTGCCTCATCGAGGCGTTTCAACATCATGTAGCAGTGCTTCGGGTACCTATGGGTATCCATCCGAGTAACGTTTAGCCAGTATTTAATACAATTAGGAATGTAGAATGTACAAAGAGGTAGACGTCCACATTCTCCTAAAGCAAATGGTTCCGATGTATTTCTTGCTAGATTACAGTACTGTTTACAAAATTTTATATGAACTCTTTCAACTTTGTCAGAATACTTATAACCCCAAAGTTGAGACCCGTAGCATAGAATAGGCTTAACAGTAGTATCAAAAATTTTGAAAGCATCCAAAGGGTCTAGTCTTCCATACAAACGCTGAAATCGGAATATATAAAATAATGATTTAATCGCTTGTTGTGACAATGTTTCTAATGTTTTTGTCCATGAAAATGTAGAAGTGATATAAAGACCCAGATATTTATAGAAAGGTACAGTCTCCATTTGTTTTCCTTTGTAGTACCATTTTTCAGTCTTTTTAAGTATTCCACCATTACGGAAGACAACGACTTTAGATTTATCTAGATTAAGATTCATATGTGTGGATGTACAAAATTTATCGATAATATCATGACTTACCGATACAAACGAAAAACAGATTTTCTGTGTATCAGCATTATGTGATAAAACATTATCATAACAGGGCGTGTGTTCAATACAAATAGTTGATTGTTTTTGGTACTAATTTAAATTATCATAAACTCTTGTCCTTTTATCTTTAGTATTATATGTCACTTTTTATGATCAGCTTAACACTAAATTATCTCATTCACTTAAAACACAGACCCTGCCAGGTTAAATATCCTACATAAAACTTATATCTTCAATAATCGATATCAGCATTACTGACTACAGATTAAATTGTTCTAATGTTAGTGGATTTAAATGATCTTTTTTCTTATTTCTTCATGTGAAACGAAATATTGCGGCTTTCTTTGATGCTTTGCATCAAACATCCGTCTTGTTTGATACTCAAATCCTATGTTGTAGGTCCTCAAAAGAATCGTCTCAGTGATACCAGCATTATTTAATAAAACATTATCATAACAGGGCGTGTGTTCAATACAGTTAGTTGATTGTTTTTGGTACTAATTTAAATAGTTTATTTGTTTTTGGTACTAATTTAAATTTATCATAACCTCTTGTCCATTTATCTTTAGTATTATATGTCACTTTTTATGATCAGCTTAACTCTAAATTATCTCATTCACTTAAAACACAGACCCTGTCAGGTTAAATATCCTACATAAAACTTATATCTTCAATAATCGATATCAGCATTACTGACTACAGATTAAATTGTTCTAATGTTTGTGGATTTAAATGATCTTTTTTTTTATTTCTTCATGTGAAACGAAATATTGCGACTTCTCTTTGATGCTTTGCATCAAACATCCGTCTTGTACATTAGTGACATTATGTGCATCAGACCATTTCTTGCCAGAGATAGCTGATCATTATTACATTTTGATGGATAGTATTGCGGGCATGGGAGAACTATCAATAATGAAATATGAACTACTATTTGCAACAGTCATGCAGTTCATATTCGATCAGATAACTTTTAATTCCATGAAAGAAATATACAAAGATAATTTATGATCTTTAATGTGATTTATATATTTAAACTTAGACGGATTCAAGGTAAGTTTACACATTTAAACAATTTCTTCAATATAGGCGTACTTGCTATTTCCCGTAATCAATGGCATAAATTAAGTTAAAACTAAAACAAGTTCAGAAATACATTTTTCTAGACAAATAAATGATTTGTACGAATTTATCAAAGACAGAATGTTTGTTTCAAAGGTGGTTACGAAATAACAAACACAAGGTTACAAAATAACTTTCGTAGGGTTACGAAATGTACCTGTTAAGAAACTTCTGTAGGTCAAAGGGAATCAATTCGGTTTGGAGCGCTGGGCAGACAATTTTGTCTAGGGGATTTCAGATGAATTCATCTGACTGAAGTGGTCTTCCATTGGACAATAATGATTTTGTTGAAGTTGAATTTGTTGTTTTCATAAAGTTGACTATCATCTGATTTGTAATAAAAGAAAAAATGGTAATGACAGTTTCGGAGCATTTTTCAGAACAACATGCATTTTCTGAAATTGAAAGTAAAATTCACTGCGGTGACCTTTAATTTGACGTCATAGCTAACAATAAGTACGATAATTATTTGAGCTTTTATTTATTTTTCAGTAATTTTGAAAATGACTTTTAATTGAATGTTATTTCCGCTGCCATGCACAGCCGGAGTTGGGATTTCCCGACATATTCCCGACTTTGCACGCGTCCTGTTCGAATTAGAGAGCTTAACTGGCATCGTGACATGTGTCAGGTGACAGTGTCTCACTCTGGCTCAAAGTTGCACTAGCTGGATTCCACACGGATGTATCGCAGCCGGCTGCAAAACCCACCCAGAGTTGGTATTTCCCGACACGCTAGGCGGATTCCACCCGGATTTATCGCAGCCGGCTGTAAAACCCAGCCGGAGTTGGGCCGACAGAGTGGCTCCCACCCTCGTTTTGGCCTGCCTATTGCTCGAGATAGATGGCTTGGACGGCGGATTGAAGCATGCCAGGTGAAAGCGCCGCAAACTGACTTCCTGTTGCATGACATCCGGTTTCGCCAAATTCCGTCAGCCGACTGCCATGCACAGCCGGAGTTGGGATTTCCCGACATATTCCCGACTTTGCACCCGTCCTGTTCGAATTAGAGAGCTTAACTAGCATCGTGACATGTGTCAGGTGAAAGTGCCTCACTCTGGCTCCGAGTTGCACTAGCCGGATTCCGCCCGGATTTGTCGCAGCTGGCTGCAATGTTCACATGAAGTTGGCGTTTTGGCAGCCCAACTCCGGCTAACTCCGGCTGGAAATTGCTGGATATTCGAGAGTCTAACTGGCATCCTGACATATATGTCAGGTGAAAGTGACACACTCTGGCTCCCAGAAACGCTAGCCGGATTCCACCCGGATGTATCGCAGCCGGCTGCAAAACCCAGCCGGAGTTGGGATTCCCCGACATATTCCCGAATTTGCACCCGTCCTGTTCGAATTAGAGAGCTTAACTGGCATCGTGACATGTGTCAGGTGAAAGTGCCTCACTCTGGCTCCGAGTTGCACTAGCCGGATTCCGCCCGGATTTGTCGCAGCTGGCTGCAATGTTCACATGAAGTTGGCGTTTTGGCAGCCCAACTCCGGCTAACTCCGGCTGGAAATTGCTGGATATTCGAGAGTCTAACTGGCATCCTGACATATATGTCAGGTGAAAGTGACACACTCTGGCTCCCAGAAACGCTAGCCGGATTCCACCCGGATGTATCGCAGCCGGCTGCAAAACCCAGCCGGAGTTGGGATTTCCCGACATATTCCCGACTTTGCACCCGTCCTGTTCGAATTAAAAAGCTTAACTGGCATCGTGACATGTGTCAGGTTAAAGTGCCTCACTCTGGCTCCGAGTTGCACTAGCCGGATTCCGCCCGGAATTATGGCAGCTGGCCGCAATGTTCACATGAAGTTGGCGTTCTGGCAGCCCAACTCCGGCCAACTCCGGCCAACTCCGGCTGGAAATTAGAGAGTTTAACTGGCATCCTGACATATATGTCAAATGAAAGTGACACACTCTGGCTCCCAGACACGCTAGCCGGATTCCACCCGGATGTATCGCAGCCGGCTGCAAAACCCAGCCGGAGTTGGGATTTCCCGACATATTCCCGACTTTGCACCCGTCCTGTTCGAATTAAAAAGCTTAACTGGCATCGTGACATGTGTCAGGTTAAAGTTCCTCACTCTGGCTCCGAGTTGCACTAGCCGGATTCCGCCCGGAATTATGGCAGCTGGCCGCAATGTTCACATGAAGTTGGCGTTCTGGCAGCCCAACTCCGGCCAACTCCGGCCAACTCCGGCTGGAAATTAGAGAGTTTAACTGGCATCCTGACATATATGTCAAATGAAAGTGACACACTCTGGCTCCCAGACACGCTAGCCGGATTCCACCCGGATGTATCGCAGCCGGCTTCAAAACCCAGCCGGAGTTGGGCCGACAGAGTGGTCTCACCCCCGTTTTGGCGTGCCTATTGTTCGAGAAAGATGGATTGGACGGTAGATTGAAGCATGCCAGGTGAAAGCGCCTCAGTCTGGCTCCGAGTCGCACTAGCCGGATTCTACCCGGATTTATCGCAGCTGGCTGCTATGTTCAGATGAAGTTGGCAGTTTGGCCAAGTCTACAGCCCAACTCCGGCTGTATATTGCTCAATATTAGAGAGTTTAACTGGCATCCTGTTATATGCCAGGTGAAAGTGACACACTCTGGCTCCCAGACACGCTAGGCGGATTCCACCCGGATTTATCGCAGCCGGCTGTAAAACCCAGCCGGAGTTGGGCCGACAGAGTGGCTCCCACCCTCGTTTTGGCGTGCCTATTGCTCGAGATAGATGGCTTGGACGGCGGATTGAAGCATGCCAGGTGAAAGCGTCGCAAACTGACATCCTGTTGCATGACATCCGGTTTCGCCAAATTCCGTCAGCCGGCTGCCATGCACAGCCGGAGTTGGGATTTCCCGACATATTCCCGACTTTGCACCCGTCCTGTTCGAATTAGAGAGCTTAACTGGCATCGTGACATGTGTCAGGTGAAAGTGCCTCACTCTGGCTCCGAGTTGCACTAGCCGGATTCCGCCCGGATTTGTCGCAGCTGGCTGCAATGTTCACATGAAGTTGGCGTTTTGGCAGCCCAACTCCGGCTAACTCCGGCTGGAAATTGCTGGATATTCGAGAGTCTAACTGGCATCCTGACATATATGTCAGGTGAAAGTGACACACTCTGGCTCCCAGAAACGCTAGCCGGATTCCACCCGGATGTATCGCAGCCGGCTGCAAAACCCAGCCGGAGTTGGGATTTCCCGACATATTCCCGACTTTGCACCCGTCCTGTTCGAATTAAAAAGCTTAACTGGCATCGTGACATGTGCCAGGTTAAAGTGCCTCACTCTGGCTCCGAGTTGCACTAGCCAGATTCCGCCCGGAATTATGGCAGCTGGCCGCAATGTTCACATGAAGTTGGCGTTCTGGCAGCCCAACTCCGGCCAACTCCGGCCAACTCCGGCTGGAAATTAGAGAGTTTAACTGGCATCCTGACATATATGTCAAATGAAAGTGACACACTCTGGCTCCCAGACACGCTAGCCGGATTCCACCCGGATGTATCGCAGCCGGCTTCAAAACCCAGCCGGAGTTGGGCCGACAGAGTGGTCTCACACCCGTTTTGGCGTGCCTATTGTTCGAGATAGATGGATTGGACGGTGGATTGAAGCATGCCAGGTGAAAGCGCCTTAGTCTGGCTCCGAGTCGCACTAGCCGGATTCTACCCGGATTTATCGCAGCTGGCTGCTATGTTCAGATGAAGTTGGCAGTTTGGCCAAGTCTACAGCCCAACTCCGGCTGTATATTGCTCGATATTAGAGAGTTTAACTGGCATCCTGTCATATGCCAGGTGAAAGTGACACACTCTGGCTCCCAGACACGCTAGGCGGATTCCACCCGGATTTATCGCAGCCGGCTGTAAAATCCGCCGGAGTTGGGCCGACAGAGTGGCTCCCACCCTCGTTTTGGCGTGCCTATTGCTCGAGATAGATGGCTTGGACGACGGATTGAAGCATGCCAGGTGAAAGCGTCGTAAACTGACTTCCTGTTGCATGACATCCGGTTTCGCCAAATTCCGTCAGCCGGCTGCCATGCACAGCCGGAGTTGGGATTTCCCGACATATTCCCGACTTTGCACCCGTCCTGTTCGAATTAGAGAGCTTAACTGGCATCGTGACATGTGTCAGGTGAAAGTGCCTCACTCTGGCTCCGAGTTGCACTAGCCGGATTCCGCCCGGATTTGTCGCAGCTGGCTGCAATGTTCACATGAAGTTGGCGTTTTGGCAGCCCAACTCCGGCTAACTCCGGCTGGAAATTGCTGGATATTCGAGAGTCTAACTGGCATCCTGACATATATGTCAGGTGAAAGGGACACACTCTGGCTCCCAGAAACGCTAGCCGGATTCCACCCGGATGTATCGCAGCCGGCTGCAAAACCCAGCCGGAGTTGGGATTTCCCGACATATTCCCGACTTTGCACCCGTCCTGTTCGAATTAAAAAGCTTAACTGGCATCGTGACATGTGTCAGGTTAAAGTGCCTCACTCTGGCTCCGAGTTGCACTAGCCGGATTCCGCCCGGAATTATCGCAGCTGGCGCAATGTTCACATGAAGTTGGTGTTCTGGCAGCCCAACTCCGGCCAACTCCGGCTGGAAATTAGAGAGTTTAACTGGCATCCCGACATATATGTCAAATGAAAGTGACACACTCTGGCTCCCAGACACGCTAGCCGGATTCCACCCGGATGTATCGCAGCCGGCTGCAAAACCCAGCCGGAGTTGGGCCGACAGAGTGGTCTCACCCCCGTTTTGGCGTGCCTATTGTTCGAGATAGATGGATTGGACGGTGGATTGAAGCATGCCAGGTGAAAGCGCCTCAGTCTGGCTCCGAGTCGCACTAGCCGGATTCCACCCGGATTTATTGCAGCTGGCTGCTATGTTCAGATGAAGTTGGCAGTTTGGCCAAGTCTACAGCCCAACTCCGGCTGTATATTGCTCGATATTAGAGAGTTTAACTGGCATCCTGTCATATGCCAGGTGAAAGTGACACACTCTGGCTCCCAGACACGCTAGGCGGATTCCACCCGGATTTATCGCAGCCGGCTGTAAAACCCAGCCGGAGTTGGGCCGACAGAGTGGCTCCCACCCTCGTTTTGGCGTGCCTATTGCTCGAGATAGATGGCTTGGACGGCGGATTGAAGCATGCCAGGTGAAAGCGCCGCAAACTGACTTCCTGTTGCATGACATCCGGTTTCGCCAAATTCCGTCAGCCGGCTGCCATGCACAGCCGGAGTTGGGATTTCCCGACATATTCCCGACTTTGCACCCGTCCTGTTCGAATTAGAGAGCTTAACTAGCATCGTGACATGTGTCAGGTGAAAGTGCCTCACTCTGGCTCCGAGTTGCACTAGCCGGATTCCGCCCGGATTTGTCGCAGCTGGCTGCAATGTTCACATGAAGTTGGCGTTTTGGCAGCCCAACTCCGGCTAACTCCGGCTGGAAATTGCTGGATATTCGAGTCTAACTGGCATCCTGACATATATGTCAGGTGAAAGTGACACACTCTGGCTCCCAGAAACGCTAGCCGGATTCCACCCGGATGTATCGCAGCCGGCTGCAAAACCCAGCCGGAGTTGGGATTTCCCGACATATTCCCGACTTTGCACCCGTCCTGTTCGAATTAAAAAGCTTAACTGGCATCGTGACATGTGTCAGGTTAAAGTGCCTCACTCTGGCTCCGAGTTGCACTAGCCGGATTCCGCCCGGAATTATCGCAGCTGGCCGCAATGTTCACATGAAGTTGGCGTTCTGGCAGCCCAACTCCGGCCAACTCCGGCCAACTCCGGCTGGAAATTAGAGAGTTTAACTGGCATCCCGACATATATGTCAAATGAAAGTGACACACTCTGGCTCCCAGACACGCTAGCCGGATTCCACCCGGATGTATCGCAGCCGGCTGCAAAACCCAGCCGGAGTTGGGCCGACAGAGTGGTCTCACCCCCGTTTTGGCGTGCCTATTGTTCGAGATAGATGGATTGGACGGTGGATTGAAGCATGCCAGGTGAAAGCGCCTCAGTCTGGCTCCGAGTCGCACTAGCCGGATTCCACCCGGATTTATCGCAGCTGGCTGCTATGTTCAGATGAAGTTGGCAGTTTGGCCAAGTCTACAGCCCAACTCCGGCTGTATATTGCTCGATATTAGAGAGTTTAACTGGCATCCTGTCATATGCCAGGTGAAAGTGACACACTCTGGCTCCCAGACACGCTAGGCGGATTCCACCCGGATTTATCGCAGCCGGCTGTAAAACCCAGCCGGAGTTGGGCCGACAGAGTGGCTCCCACCCTCGTTTTGGCGTGCCTATTGCTCGAGATAGATGGCTTGGACGGCGGATTGAAGCATGCCAGGTGAAAGCGCCGCAAACTGACTTCCTGTTGCATGACATCCGGTTTCGCCAAATTCCGTCAGCCGGCTGCCATGCACAGCCGGAGTTGGGATTTCCCGACATATTCCCGACTTTGCACCCGTCCTGTTCGAATTAGAGAGCTTAACTAGCATCGTGACATGTGTCAGGTGAAAGTGCCTCACTCTGGCTCCGAGTTGCACTAGCCGGATTCCGCCCGGATTTGTCGCAGCTGGCTGCAATGTTCACATGAAGTTGGCGTTTTGGCAGCCCAACTCCGGCTAACTCCGGCTGGAAATTGCTGGATATTCGAGTCTAACTGGCATCCTGACATATATGTCAGGTGAAAGTGACACACTCTGGCTCCCAGACACGCTAGCCGGATTCCACCCGGATGTATCGCAGCCGGCTGCAAAACCCAGCCGGAGTTGGGCCGACAGAGTGGTCTCACCCCCGTTTTGGCGTGCCTATTGTTCGAGATAGATGGATTGGACGGTGGATTGAAGCATGCCAGGTGAAAGCGCCTCAGTCTGGCTCCGAGTCGCACTAGCCGGATTCCACCCGGATTTATCGCAGCTGGCTGCCATGTTCAGATGAAGTTGGCAGTTTGGCCAAGTCTACAGCCCAACTCCGGCTGTATATTGCTCGATATTAGAGAGTTTAACTGGCATCCTGGCATATGCCAGGTGAAAGTGACACACTCTGGCTCCCAGACACGCTAGGCGGATTCCACCCGGATTTATCGCAGCCGGCTGTAAAACCCAGCCGGAGTTGGGCCGACAGAGTGGCTCCCACCCTCGTTTTGGCGTGCCTATTGCTCGAGATAGATGGCTTGGACGGCGGATTGAAGCATGCCAGGTGAAAGCGCCGCAAACTGACTTCCTGTTGCATGACATCCGGTTTCGCCAAATTCCGTCAGCCGGCTGCCATGCACAGCCGGAGTTGGGATTTCCCGACATATTCCCGACTTTGCACCCGTCCTGTTCGAATTAGAGAGCTTAACTGGCATCGTGACATGTGTCAGGTGAAAGTGCCTCACTCTGGCTCCGAGTTGCACTAGCCGGATTCCGCCCGGATTTGTCGCAGCTGGCTGCAATGTTCACATGAAGTTGGCGTTTTGGCAGCCCAACTCCGGCTAACTCCGGCTGGAAATTGCTGTATATTCGAGAGTCTAACTGGCATCCTGACATATATGTCAGGTGAAACTTGCTCCCAGAAACGCTAGCCGATGTCCTACCCTGAATGTAGTCGGCAGCCGTGCTGCGAAAACAGCAATGCCAGGAGTTGGGCCGACAGAGTGGTTTCACCCTCGTTTTCGCGTGCCGATTGTTCAAGATAGATGGATTGGACGGTGGATTGAAGCATGCATGGTTAATACAGTCGGAGTTGCCGGAGTTCCGCTTCTTTCGGCTGATTAATATAGCTTGTGTAACTGAATTCCTCTGTTCCGGCTGGTTAGTACAGCCGACGTAGCTGAGGTCCGACTGTTCCGGTTTGTTAATATAGTCGGTGAAGACGAAGTTCCAACTGTTCCGGCTGGTAATACGGTTGGCGTAGAGGGAGTTCCGCTGTTCCGGCCGGTTAATACAGCCGACGCAGCCATACCGAAGAATTTTGATCATCAGATAAATATCAAATATCGATAAGCCTAGCTGCGCTCTGAAACAAAGACCTAATAACACATGTTATTAGGTCTTTGTCTGAAACAATTCATTCGTTAATCTCCGTTAGGTTCCGTTATTTACCAATACACATTGATCACACGCTGTGACCGGGGTAATAAAACAATTAACGCCTCGGGGATAGTCGTGGCGGGCAATTAGCCAAATACACTGGTTTATAGCTTAATATGGATAAAACCAAAAAATGGTGTGGGAACTTTTGTCCACCCTGTTAAAATAACATGGGATCTTTTTCCACCCTATTACAATGATATAGGACCTTCTGTCAAAAATAGCAGGGGAGCTTTTGTCCATGTGATCTGTTGTCCTGTATTCGATATTGACAACGTTTATTTAACCTAAAAAAAGACCATTTAAATCATATTTTTCTCGAAAAATAAATGCCACATATTAAAGATAGATAATTATATTTTGTGGAGCCGTTTGCACCTAAGCGATGAATTAATTAATTAAAGAGTCATAGCGCGTTAAAGTTACAGCTACTCATTATTTCCATATGGTAAATTATACCTGATAGCAATTGCCGGTGAAATAATTCTTCCACATGTGGAGATCCGACTGTTCCGGTATAGACGGAGTTCCGGCTGGTATATACAGTCGAAGTTGTCGGAGTTCCGGCTGTTCAGGATGGTTAATACAGCCAGCTGTTCCGACTGGTTAATTGACAGCCGACGTAGCTGGAGTTCGACTGTTTCAGCTGGTAAATACAGTCAGTGTAGACGGAGTTCCAGCTGTTCCGCCTGGTTTATACAGCCGGAGAAGCCTGAGTTCCGGCTGGTTAATACAGCCGGAGTAGCCGGAATGATGATATTCGACTGGTAAGTACAGTCGAAGTAATAGGAAATACAGCTTATCTGGCCGGTTTATACAGCCGGAGTAGCCGGAGTTCCGGCTATTCCGGCTGTTCCGGCTACTCCGGCTAACTTCACGCACATTTCATGCTAGTGGTTTTAGACTATGGACCAACTGTACCGTTTAAGCTGAGACCATCAACAGGCACTAATGACTATAGAGGATACAGATTCTTCATCAAAGGTAACTGAAAGTACATCAGTCGAAAAGGAAAATGCCATTGTTAACCTGCAAATGGTTTAAAATTGTGTTTAATAGCATTGACCAACATAAATGTGACGATGCAAGTCTGAAACTGGAGTGTGCTCAACCGGAAAGGCCAGAATTGCAGCTTTGTTTCGGATGAACTGCCGTTGTTTCATACAAACAGGGACATATAGTACAGGGATATTAAACAACTGTCTCATTATGCCAGTGCTCGGTTTGAAATTCGGGATAAGTGACATTCAGCTTATTATTGCCGGCTTAAATATATGAAATATCGACGGGATCCAAATTCGCATCTGTCCCCTGCCACCAATAGTTTGCAACGCCTTGTCATCGTTCTCCACGATTGCCGGATGTTCAACACAAATAAATCTAGTGTCTTTTGGGTACGGAACATCAACCAAACTGACATTCGTTAGCAATAAATTCTAGCAATGTATCATTGATTGCCTCAATTTCATATGGATGACTACCCGTTACAATTTCCGTAACATTCAAAGGGAAGCAACTGTATCATATCGCTTAATAAGTATATATATGAAAACAAGAAATGTCATTTATATTAGATGATCCTCTTTCATTATTGTTAAAAAAAATAACTCCAGAGAAGAGGAAAAATCTGTATGCATATCATGGACTACTAATACGTGTTACGTATTAGTATCCCAGGATACTATATATAGGTCTTTATAGTGCCTATGCATGTAGGGCGTTCATCTAATCAGGAACGTATTGTTCGTTGTTTGGTGCTTACCACGGCAGTCAGTTCACCTACGCACATGTTTCCTGGCTTTTTAACACACATCAGTACTCCACACAACATAGTGTTCAAGCAACTGACTGCTTTCCACATATGCTATTAATCTAGTTAGTGGAAGACAAGTGACGCGCTTGTCATAATTACCTTTGTCAAACGTCGGAAAGAATGTTGGCTGAGCTGATGTTCGAAGTCGGAACGTTCTTACCGAATGTCAAATATCTTTTTGTTTGCTCCTTCCTTATACGTATCCACGATATGGTATGCAACTCTTACACTCATATTGTTGGTTTAGATTGCTTACAATTATTTAAGGTAGACATATTCAATATTTTGGGCCAATGGCTGAATATTTCTCTTATAAACAATCTAGGCAATACAGTTCTGCGGGTAGATTTATGTCAATGGGTTTCATGTAGCCTATAGCATTGAAATCTGTTTTTTATATTAGAGTCGTAATATTCTATCTTGATGGGGCGGATTACATGTACATTTTTGCGTTTTTAGAATCGAGCACCTATATGTGTTTGAGACGTTAACTGGATTTACTGTCGCCTTTGAGACAGCCCCGAAAGAAATCAATTAGTTTTCTGGTGGTATACGCTTCTTTCAACGATTTAATAGTTAAACCACGTCGTTACCTTCGTAATTGTATAGGCCTACTGGTCCATTCATCCAGACACGAGCGAGTCCGTCATAATGCTAACCCCACACCTCTCGAGTGCCAAGGAAACTCTAACACTCCAGTCAACACCACCAAACAGGCAAGTTCCTATTTATTTTAAACGCACTTTTGTTACAGTGTATGATGGTCAGATTATACCGATACGGCGGACTTATCAAGACTTCTTGCCCCCGGCAAAACATGATGCAATTCCGTAACCCCCTCCACCGTTTAAGATGCGTCAAATGTCATCTGTGTCTGCGCCCAAATATATAAATTAGTATCGCCGCCTCTGTAAAGTCACGGAATTCACATTGTTTCGAGTGTATATTTATCAGTACTCACAATCAAATCATGCACGCACGCCTGTATGTATGTTTAAATCTTGCTATGTTAAGTCGACAATTTCCCGACATATTCCCGACTTTGCACCCGTCCTGTTCGAATTAAAAAGCTTAACTGGCATCGTGACATGTGTCAGGTTAAAGTGCCTCACTCTGGCTCCGAGTTGCACTAGCCGGATTCCGCCCGGAATTATCGCAGCTGGCCGCAATGTTCACATGAAGTTGGCGTTCTGGCAGCCCAACTCCGGCCAACTCCGGCTGGAAATTAGAGAGTTTAATTGGCATCCCAACATATATGTCAAATGAAAGTGACACACTCTGGCTCCCAGACACGCTAGCCGGATTCCACCCGGATGTATCGCAGCCGGCTGCAAAACCCAGCCGGAGTTGGGCCGACAGAGTGGTCTCACCCCCGTTTTGGCGTGCCTATTGTTCGAGATAGATGGATTGGACGGTGGATTGAAGCATGCCAGGTGAAAGCGCCTCAGTCTGGCTCCGAGTCGCACTAGCCGGATTCCACCCGGATTTATCGCAGCTGGCTGCCATGTTCAGATGAAGTTGGCAGTTTGGCCAAGTCTACAGCCCAACTCCGGCTGTATATTGCTCGATATTAGAGAGTTTAACTGGCATCCTGGCATATGCCAGGTGAAAGTGACACACTCTGGCTCCCAGACACGCTAGGCGGATTCCACCCGGATTTATCGCAGCCGGCTGTAAAACCCAGCCGGAGTTGGGCCGACAGAGTGGCTCCCACCCTCGTTTTGGCGTGCCTATTGCTCGAGATAGATGGCTTGGACGGCGGATTGAAGCATGCCAGGTGAAAGCGCCGCAAACTGACTTCCTGTTGCATGACATCCGGTTTCGCCAAATTCCGTCAGCCGGCTGCCATGCACAGCCGGAGTTGGGATTTCCCGACATATTCCCGACTTTGCACCCGTCCTGTTCGAATTAGAGAGCTTAACTGGCATCGTGACATGTGTCAGGTGAAAGTGCTTCACTCTGGCTCCGAGTTGCACTAGCCGGATTCTGCCCGGATTTGTCGCAGCTGGCTGCAATGTTCACATGAAGTTGGCGTTTTGGCAGCCCAACTCCGGCTGGAAATTGCTGTATATTCGAGAGTCTAACTGGCATCCTGACATATATGTCAGGTGAAAGTGACACACTCTTGCTCCCAGAAACGCTAGCCGGATTCCACCCGTATGTATCGCAGCCGGCTGCAAAACACAGCCAGAGTTGGGCCGACAGAGTGGTTTCACCCTCGTTTTCGCGTGCCGATTGTTCAAGATAGATGGATTGGACGGTGGATTGAAGCATGCATGGTTAATACAGTCGGAGTTGCCGGAGTTCCGCTTCTTTCGGCTGATTAATATAGCTTGTGTAACTGGAATTCCCTCTGTTCCGGCTGGTTAGTACAGCCGACGTAGCTGGAGGTCCGACTGTTCCGGTTTGTTAATATAGTCGGTGAAGACGAAGTTCCAACTGTTCCGGCTGGTTAATACGGTTGGCGTAGAGGGAGTTCCGCCTGTTCCGGCCGGTTAATACAGCCGACGCAGCCATACCGAAGAATTTTGATCATCAGATAAATATCAAATATCGATAAGCCTAGCTGCGCTCTGAAACAAAGACCTAATAACACATGTTATTAGGTCTTTGTCTGAAACAATTCATTCGTTAATCTCCGTTAGGTTCCGTTATTTACCAATACACATTGATCACACGCTGTGACCGGGGTAATAAAACAATTAACGCCTCGGGGATAGTCGTGGCGGGCAATTAGCCAAATACACTGGTTTATAGCTTAATATGGATAAAACCAAAAAATGGTGTGGGAACTTTTGTCCACCCTGTTAAAATAACATGGGATCTTTTTTCCACCCTATTACAATGATATAGGACCTTCTGTCAAAAATAGCAGGGGAGCTTTTGTCCATGTGATCTGTTGTCCTGTATTCGATATTGACAACGTTTATTTAACCTAAAAAAAGACCATTTAAATCATATTTTTCTCGAAAAATAAATGCCACATATTAAAGATAGATAATTATATTTTGTGGAGCCGTTTGCACCTAAGCGATGAATTAATTAATTAAAGAGTCATAGCGCGTTAAAGTTACAGCTACTCATTATTTCCATATGGTAAATTATACCTGATAGCAATTGCCGGTGAAATAATTCTTCCACATGTGGAGATCCGACTGTTCCGGTATAGACGGAGTTCCGGCTGGTATATACAGTCGAAGTTGTCGGAGTTCCGGCTGTTCCGGATGGTTAATACAGCCAGCTGTTCCGACTGGTTAATACAGCCGACGTAGCTGGAGTTCGACTGTTTCAGCTGGTAAATACAGTCAGTGTAGACGGAGTTCCAGCTGTTCCGCCTGGTTTATACAGCCGGAGAAGCCTGAGTTCCGGCTGGTTAATACAGCCGGAGTAGCCGGAATGATGATATTCGACTGGTAAGTACAGTCGAAGTAATAGGAAATACAGCTTATCTGGCCGGTTTATACAGCCGGAGTAGCCGGAGTTCCGGCTATTCCGGCTGTTCCGGCTACTCCGGCTAACTTCACGCACATTTCATGCTAGTGGTTTTAGACTATGGACCAACTGTACCGTTTAAGCTGAGACCATCAACAGGCACTAATGACTATAGAGGATACAGATTCTTCATCAAAGGTAACTGAAAGTACATCAGTCGAAAAGGAAAATGCCATTGTTAACCTGCAAATGGTTAAAATTGTGTTTAATAGCATTGACCAACATAAATGTGACGATGCAAGTCTGAAACTGAGTGTGCTCAACCGGAAAGGCCAGAATTGCAGCTTTGTTTCGGATGAACTGCCGTTGTTTCATACAAACAGGGACATATAGTACAGGGATATTAAACAACTGTCTCATTATGCCAGTGCTCGGTTTGAAATTCGGGATAAGTGACATTCAGCTTATTATTGCCGGCTTAAATATATGAAATATCGACGGGATCCAAATTCGCATCTGTCCCCTGCCACCAATAGTTTGCAACGCCTTGTCATCGTTCTCCACGATTGCCGGATGTTCAACACAAATAAATCTAGTGTCTTTTGGGTACGGAACATCAACCAAACTGACATTCGTTAGCAATAAATTCTAGCAATGTATCATTGATTGCCTCAATTTCATTTGGATGACTACCCGTTACAATTTCCGTAACATTCAAAGGGAAGCAACTGTATCATATCGCTTAATAAGTATATATATGAAAACAAGAAATGTCATTTATATTAGATGATCCTCTTTCATTATTGTTAAAAAAAATAACTCCAGAGAAGAGGAAAAATCTGTATGCATATCATGGACTACTAATACGTGTTACGTATTAGTATCCCAGGATACTATATATAGGTCTTTATAGTGCCTATGCATGTAGGGCGTTCATCTAATCAGGAACGTATTGTTCGTTGTTTGGTGCTTACCACGGCAGTCAGTTCACCTACGCACATGTTTCCTGGCTTTTTAACACACATCAGTACTCCACACAACATAGTGTTCAAGCAACTGACTGCTTTCCACATATGCTATTAATCTAGTTAGTGGAAGACAAGTGACGCGCTTGTCATAATTACCTTTGTCAAACGTCGGAAAGAATGTTGGCTGAGCTGATGTTCGAAGTCGGAACGTTCTTACCGAATGTCAAATATCTTTTTGTTTGCTCCTTCCTTATACGTATCCACGATATGGTATGCAACTCTTACACTCATATTGTTGGTTTAGATTGCTTACAATTATTTAAGGTAGACATATTCAATATTTTGGGCCAATGGCTGAATATTTCTCTTATAAACAATCTAGGCAATACAGTTCTGCGGGTAGATTTATGTCAATGGGTTTCATGTAGCCTATAGCATTGAAATCTGTTTTTTATATTAGAGTCGTAATATTCTATCTTGATGGGGCGGATTACATGTACATGTTTGCGTTTTTAGAATCGAGCACCTATATGTGTTTGAGACGTTAACTGGATTTACTGTCGCCTTTGAGACAGCCCCGAAAGAAATCAATTAGTTTTCTGGTGGTATACGCTTCTTTCAACGATTTAATAGTTAAACCACGTCGTTACCTTCGTAGTTGTATAGGCCTACTGGTCCATTCATCCAGACACGAGCGAGTCCGTCATAATGCTAACCCCACACCTCTCGAGTGCCAAGGAAACTCTAACACTCCAGTCAACACCACCAAACAGGCAAGTTCCTATTTATTTTAAACGCACTTTTGTTACAGTGTATGATGGTCAGATTATACCGATACGGCGGACTTATCAAGACTTCTTGCCCCCGGCAAAACATGATGCAATTCCGTAACCCCCTCCACCGTTTAAGATGCGTCAAATGTCATCTGTGTCTGCGCCCAAATATATAAATTAGTATCGCCGCCTCTGTAAAGTCACGGAATTCACATTGTTTCGAGTGTATATTTATCAGTACTCACAATCAAATCATGCACGCACGCCTGTATGTATGTTTAAATCTTGCTATGTTAAGTCGACAATTTCCCGACATATTCCCGACTTTGCACCCGTCCTGTTCGAATTAAAAAGCTTAACTGGCATCGTGACATGTGTCAGGTTAAAGTGCCTCACTCTGGCTCCGAGTTGCACTAGCCGGATTCCGCCCGGAATTATCGCAGCTGGCCGCAATGTTCACATGAAGTTGGCGTTCTGGCAGCCCAACTCCGGCCAACTCCGGCTGGAAATTAGAGAGTTTAATTGGCATCCCAACATATATGTCAAATGAAAGTGACACACTCTGGCTCCCAGACACGCTAGCCGGATTCCACCCGGATGTATCGCAGCCGGCTGCAAAACCCAGCCGGAGTTGGGCCGACAGAGTGGTCTCACCCCCGTTTTGGCGTGCCTATTGTTCGAGATAGATGGATTGGACGGTGGATTGAAGCATGCCAGGTGAAAGCGCCTCAGTCTGGCTCCGAGTCGCACTAGCCGGATTCCACCCGGATTTATCGCAGCTGGCTGCCATGTTCAGATGAAGTTGGCAGTTTGGCCAAGTCTACAGCCCAACTCCGGCTGTATATTGCTCGATATTAGAGAGTTTAACTGGCATCCTGGCATATGCCAGGTGAAAGTGACACACTCTGGCTCCCAGACACGCTAGGCGGATTCCACCCGGATTTATCGCAGCCGGCTGTAAAACCCAGCCGGAGTTGGGCCGACAGAGTGGCTCCCACCCTCGTTTTGGCGTGCCTATTGCTCGAGATAGATGGCTTGGACGGCGGATTGAAGCATGCCAGGTGAAAGCGCCGCAAACTGACTTCCTGTTGCATGACATCCGGTTTCGCCAAATTCCGTCAGCCGGCTGCCATGCACAGCCGGAGTTGGGATTTCCCGACATATTCCCGACTTTGCACCCGTCCTGTTCGAATTAGAGAGCTTAACTGGCATCGTGACATGTGTCAGGTGAAAGTGCTTCACTCTGGCTCCGAGTTGCACTAGCCGGATTCTGCCCGGATTTGTCGCAGCTGGCTGCAATGTTCACATGAAGTTGGCGTTTTGGCAGCCCAACTCCGGCTGGAAATTGCTGTATATTCGAGAGTCTAACTGGCATCCTGACATATATGTCAGGTGAAAGTGACACACTCTTGCTCCCAGAAACGCTAGCCGGATTCCACCCGTATGTATCGCAGCCGGCTGCAAAACACAGCCAGAGTTGGGCCGACAGAGTGGTTTCACCCTCGTTTTCGCGTGCCGATTGTTCAAGATAGATGGATTGGACGGTGGATTGAAGCATGCATGGTTAATACAGTCGGAGTTGCCGGAGTTCCGCTTCTTTCGGCTGATTAATATAGCTTGTGTAACTGGAATTCCCTCTGTTCCGGCTGGTTAGTACAGCCGACGTAGCTGGAGGTCCGACTGTTCCGGTTTGTTAATATAGTCGGTGAAGACGAAGTTCCAACTGTTCCGGCTGGTTAATACGGTTGGCGTAGAGGGAGTTCCGCCTGTTCCGGCCGGTTAATACAGCCGACGCAGCCATACCGAAGAATTTTGATCATCAGATAAATATCAAATATCGATAAGCCTAGCTGCGCTCTGAAACAAAGACCTAATAACACATGTTATTAGGTCTTTGTCTGAAACAATTCATTCGTTAATCTCCGTTAGGTTCCGTTATTTACCAATACACATTGATCACACGCTGTGACCGGGGTAATAAAACAATTAACGCCTCGGGGATAGTCGTGGCGGGCAATTAGCCAAATACACTGGTTTATAGCTTAATATGGATAAAACCAAAAAATGGTGTGGGAACTTTTGTCCACCCTGTTAAAATAACATGGGATCTTTTTTCCACCCTATTACAATGATATAGGACCTTCTGTCAAAAATAGCAGGGGAGCTTTTGTCCATGTGATCTGTTGTCCTGTATTCGATATTGACAACGTTTATTTAACCTAAAAAAAGACCATTTAAATCATATTTTTCTCGAAAAATAAATGCCACATATTAAAGATAGATAATTATATTTTGTGGAGCCGTTTGCACCTAAGCGATGAATTAATTAATTAAAGAGTCATAGCGCGTTAAAGTTACAGCTACTCATTATTTCCATATGGTAAATTATACCTGATAGCAATTGCCGGTGAAATAATTCTTCCACATGTGGAGATCCGACTGTTCCGGTATAGACGGAGTTCCGGCTGGTATATACAGTCGAAGTTGTCGGAGTTCCGGCTGTTCCGGATGGTTAATACAGCCAGCTGTTCCGACTGGTTAATACAGCCGACGTAGCTGGAGTTCGACTGTTTCAGCTGGTAAATACAGTCAGTGTAGACGGAGTTCCAGCTGTTCCGCCTGGTTTATACAGCCGGAGAAGCCTGAGTTCCGGCTGGTTAATACAGCCGGAGTAGCCGGAATGATGATATTCGACTGGTAAGTACAGTCGAAGTAATAGGAAATACAGCTTATCTGGCCGGTTTATACAGCCGGAGTAGCCGGAGTTCCGGCTATTCCGGCTGTTCCGGCTACTCCGGCTAACTTCACGCACATTTCATGCTAGTGGTTTTAGACTATGGACCAACTGTACCGTTTAAGCTGAGACCATCAACAGGCACTAATGACTATAGAGGATACAGATTCTTCATCAAAGGTAACTGAAAGTACATCAGTCGAAAAGGAAAATGCCATTGTTAACCTGCAAATGGTTAAAATTGTGTTTAATAGCATTGACCAACATAAATGTGACGATGCAAGTCTGAAACTGAGTGTGCTCAACCGGAAAGGCCAGAATTGCAGCTTTGTTTCGGATGAACTGCCGTTGTTTCATACAAACAGGGACATATAGTACAGGGATATTAAACAACTGTCTCATTATGCCAGTGCTCGGTTTGAAATTCGGGATAAGTGACATTCAGCTTATTATTGCCGGCTTAAATATATGAAATATCGACGGGATCCAAATTCGCATCTGTCCCCTGCCACCAATAGTTTGCAACGCCTTGTCATCGTTCTCCACGATTGCCGGATGTTCAACACAAATAAATCTAGTGTCTTTTGGGTACGGAACATCAACCAAACTGACATTCGTTAGCAATAAATTCTAGCAATGTATCATTGATTGCCTCAATTTCATTTGGATGACTACCCGTTACAATTTCCGTAACATTCAAAGGGAAGCAACTGTATCATATCGCTTAATAAGTATATATATGAAAACAAGAAATGTCATTTATATTAGATGATCCTCTTTCATTATTGTTAAAAAAAATAACTCCAGAGAAGAGGAAAAATCTGTATGCATATCATGGACTACTAATACGTGTTACGTATTAGTATCCCAGGATACTATATATAGGTCTTTATAGTGCCTATGCATGTAGGGCGTTCATCTAATCAGGAACGTATTGTTCGTTGTTTGGTGCTTACCACGGCAGTCAGTTCACCTACGCACATGTTTCCTGGCTTTTTAACACACATCAGTACTCCACACAACATAGTGTTCAAGCAACTGACTGCTTTCCACATATGCTATTAATCTAGTTAGTGGAAGACAAGTGACGCGCTTGTCATAATTACCTTTGTCAAACGTCGGAAAGAATGTTGGCTGAGCTGATGTTCGAAGTCGGAACGTTCTTACCGAATGTCAAATATCTTTTTGTTTGCTCCTTCCTTATACGTATCCACGATATGGTATGCAACTCTTACACTCATATTGTTGGTTTAGATTGCTTACAATTATTTAAGGTAGACATATTCAATATTTTGGGCCAATGGCTGAATATTTCTCTTATAAACAATCTAGGCAATACAGTTCTGCGGGTAGATTTATGTCAATGGGTTTCATGTAGCCTATAGCATTGAAATCTGTTTTTTATATTAGAGTCGTAATATTCTATCTTGATGGGGCGGATTACATGTACATGTTTGCGTTTTTAGAATCGAGCACCTATATGTGTTTGAGACGTTAACTGGATTTACTGTCGCCTTTGAGACAGCCCCGAAAGAAATCAATTAGTTTTCTGGTGGTATACGCTTCTTTCAACGATTTAATAGTTAAACCACGTCGTTACCTTCGTAGTTGTATAGGCCTACTGGTCCATTCATCCAGACACGAGCGAGTCCGTCATAATGCTAACCCCACACCTCTCGAGTGCCAAGGAAACTCTAACACTCCAGTCAACACCACCAAACAGGCAAGTTCCTATTTATTTTAAACGCACTTTTGTTACAGTGTATGATGGTCAGATTATACCGATACGGCGGACTTATCAAGACTTCTTGCCCCCGGCAAAACATGATGCAATTCCGTAACCCCCTCCACCGTTTAAGATGCGTCAAATGTCATCTGTGTCTGCGCCCAAATATATAAATTAGTATCGCCGCCTCTGTAAAGTCACGGAATTCACATTGTTTCGAGTGTATATTTATCAGTACTCACAATCAAATCATGCACGCACGCCTGTATGTATGTTTAAATCTTGCTATGTTAAGTCGACAATTTCAGACATGTGTATTGGATAAGAATGTCGACCAGAGAGGTAAGTTTTTGTATTGCTATTAAGGTATTGAAATTTAGGTTGTATTTATTTATCTCTGAACTTAACTGTTCTAAATTTAAATTTTGAACTTTTAAAATCTTCTCCTCTGAATCTACATGGCAGATTTCAATATAGTTTGGTAGAAATATTCCTTGGGTGACCCTCTACAAAGATTGTTCAAGGCATACTGTTTGGTTGAAAAACATGGCAGTCAGGAGGCATCAGAAAAGGGGCATAATCATCTCGTTAACTTTTAGCTTTAAACATCATCTCCTCCGAAATCACAGGACCAATTTCATCCAAACTTCACAGGAATGTTCCTTTGGTGGCCCTCTTTCAAAATTGTTTTAAGATTTAAATTCCATTGAGAACTTTGGTTGCTGCGGCATCAGAAAGAGGGCAAAATGTCCAAACTTTAAAAATCTTCTCCTCTGAATCTGCATGTCAGATTCCAATATAGCTTAGTAGAAATGTTCTTTGGGTGACCCTGTACAAAGATTGTTCAAGGCATACTGTTTAGTTGAAAACATGGCAGTCAGGAGGCATCAGAAAAGGGGCAAAATGACAAAATTTAGAAATTCCATTTTTTTTAAAGTCCTTGTCTGATATTAAGAAAATTGAATAGGAATCTTACTTCAGTGATCATCTACTTGATTTTTTTTCAAGCCGTATTGATTGGTGACAAAATCATAGCAACCTCGCGTCATAACAAAAGGGGTAAATTGAACTTTAGCTACAATTGACAACGTTACTTCACAGGAATGTTCCTTTGATGGTCCTCTTTCAAAATTGTTCAAAGACTTACATTCTGTGTAGAACTTTTGTTGCTGCGGCATTAGAAATTGAGAAAAATACCCAAACTTTAAAACCTCCATCTCCATAATCCATTTGTCAGATTCCAAGATAATTTGGCAGAAATGTTCTTTGAGTTACTCTCTACAAAAACTGTTCAAGCCATATTGATTTCGTTGACAAATAGGGCAGCAGAGCCGCATCAGGAAAGGTGCAAAATGACAAAACTTTATAATTCCATTCTTATTAAAGTTCTTGTTAGATTTCAAGATACAAATGGCTTTTACTGATAAACTATTTCTATAACAGTTTCATTTGAACTCCTGCTTAAATTTTCACAGATATTTGCAGTTAAATATTTGCTTCTAATTTACTATCATTCAGGTAATCGATTTAGGGTCATCTTGGCCCCCTTGTTTTTTATCTCGTGCGCACGAGTTACTAAGTCGTGCGAACGAGATACTAAGTCGTGCGAACGAGATACTAAGTCGTGCGAACGAGATACTATCTCGTGCGCACGAGATAAATAAAAAAATCGTATGTAATTTATAAAAATGTGTTTGTCCCTTTAGAGCTGCCGTAGGAAAGTGAAATCGAGTGTTCATCTTATTTTTCGAATCAAATGCATCGGTGTGTTGATAATATTTACCCCAAAACGGCGCCATACTTTTGAAAACTGTTGGAAAAGGGTTTTTAACGCCACGCCCTGTCTTTCTCTGTTGGAAAAGGGGTTTTAATGCCACGTCCTGCCTTTCTCTGTTGGAAAAGGGGTTTAAATGCCACGCCCTGCCTTTCTCTGTTGGAAAAGGGATTAAACTCCCTAGGGAGATTTTCTCTGTTGGAAAAGGGTGTAGTACGGAAGTTTTAGTCCTACACTCTTTTGATAACATTGTAATCAGAGGTAAATATTTTCCAGTTGCCGATGTATCTGCAACGGACTAATTTTGCCGCAATGTTTTCAACTCAATGCAATAAAAATAACTTCCATTTATAGAGATGTTCAATACTTTTGCCTGAATGACTGACAAATTAGACATTCGTTTTTGGCCGGATTGCTTTAGCAATTCCGGTCTATAGATTGGCGATGTCCGTCTGTCCGGATGTCTGTCTGTCTGTCTGTCAACATTTTGGTTAAAGTTTCAAGTTGAGGCAAAATCTCAGCACTGGAAAGGGTTACAAACTTGAAACTTTGCCTGAAGGTAACCAGTAACAAGTTCTATAGATTTATATGGTTACTTTGAATTCCGGTCTATAGATTGGCGATGTCCGTCCGTCTGTCTGTCCGTCCTTCAACATGTTGGTTAAAGTTTCAGGTTGAGGCAAAATCTCAGCACTGGAAAGGGTTACAAACTTGAAACTTTGCCTGAAGGTAACCAGTAACAAGTTCTATTGATTTCTATGGTTACGACTGACCAATTAGACATTCGTTGTTTGAATGTACATCGACCTCTGACGAATTTAAAACTAAAATCTCTTAATTTGCGAATGTCTAATCGAATGTCTAATGTCTAACTGACCAATTAGACATTCGTTTTTTGAATGTACACTGATATCTGACGAATTTGGAAGCTAAGTATGGTAATTTGCGAATTTCTAATCGAATGTCTAATGTACAATGACCTACGGCAAATTTGGGTTATAGATCTTGTAATTTGCGAATGTCTAATCGAATGTCTAATCTCTAATTAGACATTCGATATTTAAAAGTTGTCATTTTTTTCCGAATGTCTAATGGAATGTCTAATGTCTAATTAGACATTCGATAATCAAAATTTGTGAATGTCTTTTTGAATGTCTAATGTCTAATTTGACATTCGATATTATTTGTTTGACACACACTTTAGTATTCACATTTTCTTTTTTGAACTGTGTGTTCAGCATATCGAGGGTCAATCCCCTTTCCTAAATACAGCTGATCGTTACATCTGTTAGGCCCAAGTGCTGATCGAAAGCTTATCTTGCCGCCATGTCAGTCCAGTATTCAATGGAGGATCAACAACGCACACTTTTTGCATTCCTGAAAAAAACTGTTAAATATGCTTCTAATGAAATTGAATTTGATGATGTTCTTTTCCGTGACTATAAAAATTTGCCGTGAATTGGGGCGTCAATTTGCAACCCTTTACTACGGTACTGAGAGCACACATTATGACCGAATGTACTACTTGTCCGTCACAGATTGTGTTAATAACATTACGGAAGAGTCTATCAGTGTGGATGGGGATCACATTTCCAAAAATGAACTGTTATCTGCCGTTTCATCATTAAAATGTGTGTTTTTAAAAAAAAAAAAATTACAACGAACATCTTATATATGAAAGCCTAATGTTAAAACATTACGTACTATTTTTTATTTGATTTGGTGCATTGTTATGCTTATGTTCCTACAGTTCTTAAACAAGATATAATTTTGACCTTATACACAAGTGGAGGTAAACCAAAAAGTAATTCGCATAGCTATCCAGACATTACCCATTTATTCGTCTTTGATGAAATTATATGAAAAGGTATTACTCGGGGGACTGCACGTGTCAATTGAAAAACCGTTTCATTCATTACAACTCGCATATACGTACATAGAAGTTTTTTGGTCTGATTTTAATGAGATTGATTTTCAATCAAACATGGGTAGTTGAATGACTTCCCTGTTTCGTTTTGAAAGAGAGTATACAGCACCTTAAAAAAGCCAATAGTAAACCGTTTTCTCCTAATTTTTAGATGCGCGTCAAGCATTTGACCGGGGTGTGGCATGACGATTTCTTCTTCAAATTACGAGAACTAGGTGAATCTGTAATATCCATGCGCTCTAACATGAACAGTTGTGTCGTGTATATAGGTCACTTCTCTGACTGCTTCTCTGTTGATGTGGGCATATGTCAGCATGTGCTGGATATTTGATTGGCGAGTGAACACATATCACGGATTACAACAACTCAAATTGAGTTGAGTTGAATATTGGAAAATTAACCAGGGATAGACCTAATCCTGCCATATTTAGAGGCTAACCCTTTCTCACATACAACACATCTGATGCGGACGACTTAGAAAAGTATTGAAATTGCTGAAAAAGTTTGGCCAAAGGAAAATACTGATGCATCTCTAAGACTGCAATATTTAGCTCTAGGTCTTTCCCATATACAACAAATCTGAAGCAAATTCATAAGAGAACTCGTATAAAATGTGTTAACAGTTTGGCAAAAAGAGAAATATTGCTCATTATGAGAAAATTATCCTTTTTTCCATAAAGCTTTTTAAATTTATATGCTGCAGATGTATAAATGCGTCTACATGTAGGAAATGGTAGAATATTTATCTGTCTGTCTATATGTCCCAAATACCATTTGAAAATTATTATGTGGAGGCTTTCATCAAGCTGAACAGATTCAGTCTGCTCTGAGCTTTACTATTCATATTGCTTGGACAGTCTCACGTAATATTAATGGTGCGTTTGACTTTATAAACTTTACTTTACAAAATTGATGGAAAGAGAAAAACACGGTTTAAAACTTTCTTTTCGGCAGTAGACTTTAAATATTTTCAATGTTTAATTATTCATGATCCCTGGGTAAACAATTATAGATGGCTCTGTTCAAGGATGCAATAACTGCATCTTGTACAAGATGCAGGTTCGCCATGCTCGCACGAAGCCGTCGAAATAATTATAGATATGTATATATGTATATATGTATATAGACTGCTTGTACCACACATTGATAAGAATGAATGAATATATGTACACAGACATTACCTTTATATATAGTGACATATAGGCCCATGGGGCCGGGTGGTTTTTCAACGAACTTTGTTAAATCTTTTATTATATGTTATACACATGTCACTTTAATAAAAAAAAGTACTTACCGGGACACCCGGTTTCGAAATCCCCGACGCTAACCACTCGACCACAGCGGATTCCGATGTACTGTTTGAAAGATTGGATGAACAATTGATCCAATTTCTTTCTTTCCACAATGATTTCAAAGTTTATCGAGTACAAAGCATAAACAAATCAAAGTACTGCAAGTACTGTTAACGAATTATTTTGAAAATGTAATTAATAATTGCATTTGATCATGTTTTTTTTAGTTTTAAATTTGCTTTATAACTTAGGATTTTTGACAATCCAGTCTTTTTCATGATTATAAATAATCTTTGTCTATATATATTTTAAAAGAGGCATCTTTATCAATTGACAGGTTGTTGGTGCTGGAAATATTCAAACAAGATTTATTTAAAAAAAATAAACATGCATATGTAGTAGCATAACGGGTAAAATATGCTAAAATATGCTAGCCGCACTGTTGCATACTATGTTTTTTTCATAACATTTCTTACTTTACCCTTTGATTAAAAACTTAAATTCACAAAAATAAAATTAAGAAGCAATATAGTATAAATTGAGATCATCTAATTTTGCTTCATTTTATTATCTCAAAATGCTTAAGTTTGATCACAGGGACTAGCTCCACTAAAAAAAGATATTACCCTATTAGTGCAGAGGGTAAGTGAAACAGATGCTCGCTTCCGGAAGAAAGCACCAAACTTTGTGTACACGCTATTTAATGTCTACTATTACATAAAAGATTAAGATCCAGATGAATCTTTCACCGGATCTTGCTTTTATACCACTTTTAAAATGTCAAAAAAAATCAAATTAAACATGGTTATTTTTACCCACCATACTCGATTATTTTATTGATGACGTCACATTTTTTATGACGTTTCATGAGTTTTCAACATGGCGCTACACAATGTAAAACAAAACAAAATTGTACATGAACAGAATATTAGACTATATCGCTATTACATCGGATAAATCAGAGGTGAGTAACATATGTTTTTGTTAAATGATATTACACAATTTGACCTGATTATCAAACATGTATAAAACTTAACTTTAGACGCCCTTTGATCGCTCACAAAGACGTAGGATGCCACACGATGATGACGTATATAAACATCAACATAAACACGTTTGGCGATATTTAATTACAATAATTAGTATCAAACACGAAAAATACGATGTTATCTTGATGAGTTGATATATTTATATTTAGTATTTTACCGCAATATATAAACCTGGGATTTTATCTTTTTTTTTTTAATACGTGCCATGATTTCGTACCACACTTTTTACAGTCCTACTGCCTAGCTGGGTTGAATCACCCAAAAAACACGAGTATGTGCACTGTGATGGCAATTGGGCATACATGCTGTTGAAAACGGCCTAAAACCCCAACAATGCAAGCAAAACGACCTTGGAAAACATGATGAGCAATGGCTGTTTTTATCACAATGTTTTCGATAGTTCATTTATAGGGAGTGTATGCATGTGGGAAAGGGGTTATGGGAAAATCGTTCACTGTACCGCCGAAAGGGATTTGACCTGCAGAGGTGCGAAGACAGTGAACACAAACTCACCCTTTCTTACATGCAGATATTTTATGCCACTTTCAACACTTATTTAGTCATGCAACCACTCGCTTCCAAGATCAAAACCCATACACAATGCAAACAAAACGACATTTTAAAGCATGGCGGGCAATTGCTTCTCTTGCCACAATGTGTTCAGGTCTATTGCATAGCTGGGTGATTCACCCAGGGATCACGAGTGTGTGAACTGACGGGGTGGTATGACTTGAATGATGTGGGAAACGGCCTAAAACACCCAAAAATAACCAACATAAACGACCTCTGAAAGCAGGACGGGCAATTGCTCCCGTTGTCACAGTGTGTTCAGTACTATTGAGTAGCTGGTTGAATCACCCAGGACGCATGAGTATGTGAACAGTAAGTGTGATTTGACATATATGATGTTGAAAACGGCGTAAAACACCCAACAATACAAACAAAACGATCTTTGAAATCATGATTAGCAATGGCTCCTTTTTCCACACTGTTTTCAGTCCCTATTGCCTAGATGGGTAGAATCACTCTAAAAACATGAGTATGTGCAAACAAAACGACATTTTAAAGCATGGCGGGCAATTGCTTCTCTTGCCACAATGTGTTCAGGTCTATTGCATAGCTGGGTTGATTCACCCAGGGATCACGAGTGTGTGAACTGACGGGGTGGTATGACTTGAATGATGTGGAAAACGGCCTAAAACACCCAACAATACAATCAAAACGACCTCTGAAAGCAGGGCGGGCAATTGATTAGCAATGACGGGGTGGTATGACTGGAATGATGTTGAAAACGGCCTGAAACACCCAACAATACAAACAAAACGACCTCTGAAAGCAGGGCGGGCAATTGCTCCCTTTGTCACAGTGTGTTCAGTACTATTGAGTAGCTGGATTGAATCACCCAGGACGCATGAGTATGTGAACAGTGCGGGTGATTTGACATATATGATGTTGAAACCGGCGTAAAACACCCAACAATACAAACAAATTGACCTTTGAAATCATGATTAGCAATGGCTCCTCTTTCCACACTGTTTTCAGTCCTAACGCATAGCTGGGTTGATTCTCCCAGGTCCCATGAGTTTGTGAACTGTGAGGTGTATTTAACATAAATGCTGTTGAAAACGGCCTAAAACAACCAACAACGCAATCAAAACGACCTTTGAAAACTCGATGAGCAATGGCTTCTTTTACCACACTGTTTTCAGTCCTATTGCCTAGCTGGGTAGAATCACCCAAAATACACGAGTATGTGCACTGTGATGGCAATTGGGCATACATGCTGTTGAAAACGGCCTAAAACCCCAACAATGCAAGCAAAACGACCTTGGAAAACATGATGAGCAATGGCTGTTTTTATCACAATGTTTTCGATAGTTCATTTATAGGGAGTGTATGCATGTGGGAAAGGGGTTATGGGAAAATCGTTCACTGTACCGCCGAAAGGGATTTGACCTGCAGAGGTGCGAAGACAGTGAACACAAACTCACCCTTTCTTACATGCAGATATTTTATGCCACTTTCAACACTTATTTAGTCATGCAACCACTCGCTTCCAAGATCAAAACCCATACACAATGCAAACAAAACGACATTTTAAAGCATGGCGGGCAATTGCTTCTCTTGCCACAATGTGTTCAGGTCTATTGCATAGCTGGGTTAATTCACCCAGGGATCACGAGTGTGTGAACTGACGGGGTGGTATGACTTGAATGATGTGGAAAACGGCCTAAAACACCCAAACATACCAACATAACGACCTCTGAAAGCAGGACGGGAAATTGCTCCCTTTGTCACAGTGTGTTCAGTACTATTGAGTAGCTGGGTTGAATCACCCAGGACGCATGAGTATGTGAACAGTAAGTGTGATTTGACATATATGATGTTGAAAACGGCGTAAAACACCCAACAATACAAACAAAACGATCTTTGAAATCATGATTAGCAATGGCTCCTTTTTCCACACTGTTTTCAGTCCTATTGCCTAGATGGGTAGAATCACTCTAAAAACATGAGTATGTGCAAACAAAACGACATTTTAAAGCATGGCGGGCAATTGCTTCTCTTGCCACAATGTGTTCAGGTCTATTGCATAGCTGGGTTGATTCACCCAGGGATCACGCGTGTGTGAACTGACGGGGTGGTATGACTTGAATGATGTGGAAAACGGCCTAAAACACCCAACAATACAAACAAAACGACCTCTGAAAGCAGGGCGGGCAATTGATTAGCAATGACGGGGTGGTATGACTGGAATGATGTTAAAAACCGCCTGAAACACCCAACAATACAAACAAAACGACCTCTGAAAGCAGGGCGGGCAATTGCTCCCTTTGTCACAGTGTGTTCAGTACTATTGAGTAGCTGGATTGAATCACCCAGGACGCATGAGTATGTGAACAGTGCGGGTGATTTGACATATATGATGTTGAAACCGGCGTAAAACACCCAACAATACGAACAAAGCGACCTCTGAAAGCAGGACGGGCAATTGCTCCCTTTGTCGCAGTGTGTTCAGTACTATTGCGTAGCTGGGTTGAATCACCCAGGACGCATGAGTATATCAACAGAGCGTGTGATTTGACATATCTGATGTTGAAAACGGCTCCTCTTTCCACACTGTTTTCAGTTATAACGCATAGCTTGGTTGATTCTCCCAGGTCCCATGAGTTTGTGAACTGTGAGGTGTATTTAACATAAATGCTGTTGAAAACGGCCTAAAACAACCAACAACGCAATCAAAACGACCTTTGAAAACTCGATGAGCAATGGCTCCTTTTACCACACTATTTTCAGTCCTATTGCCTAGCTGGGTAGAATCACCCAAAAAACACGAGTATGTGCACTGTGATGGCAATTGGGCATACATGCTGTTGAAAACGGCCTAAAACCCCAACAATGCAAGCAAAACGACCTTGGAAAACATGATGAGCAATGGCTGTTTTTATCACAATGTTTTCAATAGTTCATTTATAGGGAGTGTATGCATGTGGGAAAGGGGTTATGGGAAAATCGTTCACTGTACCGCCGAAAGGGATTTGACCTGCAGAGGTGCGAAGACAGTGAACACAAACTCACCCTTTCTTATATGCAGATATTTTATGCCACTTTCAACACTTATTTAGTCATGCAACCACTCGCTTCCAAGATCAAAACCCATACACAATGCAAACAAAACGACATTTTAAAGCATGGCGGGCAATTGCTTCTCTTGCCACAATGTGTTCAGGTCTATTGCATAGCTGGGTTGATTCACCCAGGGATCACGAGTGTGTGAACTGACGGGGTGGTATGACTTGAATGATGTGGAAAACGGCCTAAAACACCAAAAAATACCAACATAACGACCTCTGAAAGCAGGACGGGAAATTGCTCCCTTTGTCACAGTGTGTTCAGTACTATTGAGTAGCTGGGTTGAATCACCCAGGACGCATGAGTATGTGAACAGTAAGTGTGATTTGACATATATGATGTTGAAAACGGCGTAAAACACCCAACAATACAAACGAAACGATCTTTGAAATCATGATTAGCAATGGCTCCTTTTTCCACACTGTTTTCAGTCCTATTGCCTAGATGGGTAGAATCACTCTAAAAACATGAGTATGTGCAAACAAAACGACATTTTAAAGCATGGCGGGCAATTGCTTCTCTTGCCACAATGTGTTCAGGTCTATTGCATAGCTGGGTTGATTCACCCAGGGATCACGAGTGTGTGAACTGACGGGGTGGTATGACTTGAATGATGTGGAAAACGGCCTAAAACACCCAACAATACAAACAAAACGACCTCTGAAAGCAGGGCGGGCAATTGATTAGCAATGACGGGGTGGTATGACTGGAATGATGTTGAAAACAGCATGAAACACCCAACAATACAAACAAAACGACCTCTGAAAGCAGGGCGGGCAATTGCTCCCTTTGTCACAGTGTGTTCAGTAATATTGAGTAGCTGGATTGAATCACCCAGGACGCATGAGTATGTGAACAGTGCGGGTGATTTGACATATATGATGTTGAAACCGGCGTAAAACACCCAACAATACAAACAAATTGACCTTTGAAATCATGATTAGCAATGGCTCCTCTTTCCACACTGTTTTCCTAACGCATAGCTGGGTTGATTCTCCCAGGTCCCATGACTTTGTGAACTGTGAGGTGTATTTAACATAAATGCTGTTGAAAACGGCCTAAAACAACCAACAACGCAATCAAAACGACCTTTGAAAACTCGATGAGCAATGGCTCCTTTTACCACACTGTTTGCAGTCCTATTGCCTAGCTGGGTAGAATCACCCAAAAAACACGAGTATGTGCACTGCGATGGTAATTGGGCATACATGCTGTTGAAAACGGCCTAAAACCCCAACAATGCAAGCAAAACGACCTTGGAAAACATGATGAGCAATGGCTGTTTTTATCACAATGTTTTCGATAGTTCATTTATAGGGAGTGTATGCATGTGGGAAAGGTGTTATGGGAAAATCGTTCACTGTACCGCCGAAAGGGATTTGACCTGCAGAGGTGCGAAGACAGTGAACACAAACTCACCCTTTCTTACATGCAGATATTTTATGCCACTTTCAACACTTATTTAGTCATGCAACCACTCGCTTCCAAGATCAAAACCCATACACAAAAATGACAATGCAAACAAAACGACATTTTAAAGCATGGCGGGCAATTGCCTCTCTTGCCACAATGTGTTCAGGTCTATTGCATAGCTGGGTTAATTTACCCAGGGATCACGAGTGTGTGAACTGACGGGGTGGTATGACTTGAATGATGTGGAAAACGGCCTAAAACACCCAAACATACCAACATAACGACCTCTGAAAGCAGGACGGGCAATTGCTCCCTTTGTCACAGTGTGTTCAGTACTATTGAGTAGCTGGGTTGAATCACCCAGGACGCATGAGTATGTGAACAGTAAGTGTGATTTGACATATATGATGTTGAAAACGGCGTAAAACACCCAACAATACAAACAAAACGATCTTTGAAATCATGATTAGCAATGGCTCCTTTTTTCCACACTGTTTTCAGTCCTATTGCCTAGATGGGTAGAATCACCCTAAAAACATGAGTATGTGCAAACAAAACGACATTTTAAAGCATGGCGGGCAATTGCTTCTCCTGCCACAATGTGTTCAGGTCTATTGCATAGCTGGGTTGATTCACCCAGGGATCACGCGTGTGTGAACTGACGGGGTGGTATGACTTGAATGATGTGGAAAACGGCCTAAAACACCCAACAATACAAACAAAACGACCTCTGAAAGCAGGGCGGGCAATTGATTAGCAATGACGGGGTGGTATGACTGGAATGATGTTGAAAACGGCCTGAAACACCCAACAATACAAACAAAACGACCTCTGAAAGCAGGGCGGGCAATTGCTCCCTTTGTCACAGTGTGTTCAGTACTATTGAGTAGCTGGATTGAATCACCCAGGACGCATGAGTATGTGAACAGTGCGGGTAATTTGACATATATGATGTTGAAACCGGCGTAAAACACCCAACAATACGAACAAATTGACCTTTGAAATCATGATTAGCAATGGCTCCTCTTTCCACACTGTTTATGACTTGAATGATGTGGAAAACGGCCTAAAACACCCAACAATACAAACAAAGCGACCTCTGAAAGCAGGACGGGCAATTGCTCCCTTTGTCACAGTGTGTTCAGTACTATTGCGTAGCTGGGTTGAATCACCCAGGACGCATGAGTATATGAACAGAGCGTGTGATTTGACATATCTGATGTTGAAAACGGCTCCTCTTTCCACACTGTTTTCAGTCCTAACGCATAGCTTGGTTGATTCTCCCAGGTCCCATGAGTTTGTGAACTGTGAGGTGTATTAAACATAAATGCTGTTGAAAACGGCCTAAAACAACCAACAACGCAATCAAAACGACCTTTGAAAACTCGATGAGCGATGGCTCCTTTTACCACGCTGTTTGCAGTCCTATTGCCTAGCTGGGTAAAATCACCCAAAAAACACGAGTATGTGCACTGTGATGGCAATTGGGCATACATGCTGTTGAAAACGGCCTAAAACCCCAACAATGCAAGCAAAACGACCTTGGAAAACATGATGAGCAATGGCTGTTTTTATCACAATGTTTTCGATAGTTCATTTATAGGGAGTGTATGCATGTGGGAAAGGGGTTATGGGAAAATCGTTCACTGTACCGCCGAAAGGGATTTGACCTGCAGAGGTGCGAAGACAGTGAACACAAACTCACCCTTTCTTACATGCAGATATGTTATGCCACTTTCAACACTTATTTAGTCATGCAACCACTCGCTTCCAAGATCAAAACCCATACACAATGCAAACAAAACGACATTTTAAAGCATGGCGGGCAATTGCTTCTCTTGCCACAATGTGTTCAGCTCTATTGCATAGCTGGGTTGATTCACCCAGGGATCACGAGTGTGTGAACTGACGGGGTGGTATGACTTGAATGATGTGGAAAACGACCTAAAACACCCAAACATACCAACATAACGACCTCTGAAAGCAGGACGGGCAATTGCTCCCTTTGTCACTGTGTGTTCAGTACTATTGAGTAGCTGGGTTGAATCACCCAGGACGCATGAGTATGTGAACAGTAAGTGTGATTTGACATATATGATGTTGAAAACGGCGTAAAACACCCAACAGTACAAACAAAACGATCTTTGAAATCATGATTAGCAATGGCTCCTTTTTCCACACTGTTTTCAGTCCTATTGCCTAGATGGGTAGAATCACTCTAAAAATATGAGTATGTGCAAACAAAACGACATTTTAAAGCATGGCGGGCAATTGCTTCTCTTGCCACAATGTGTTCAGGTCTATTGCATAGCTGGGTTGATTCACCCAGGGATCACGCGTGTGTGAACTGACGGGGTGGTATGATTTGAATGATGTGGAAAAAGGCCTAAAACACCCAACAATACAAACAAAACGACCTCTGAAAGCAGGGCGGGCAATTGATTAGCAATGACGGGGTGGTATGACTGGAATGATGTTGAAAACGGCCTGAAACACCCAACAATACAAACAAAACGACCTCTGAAAGCAGGGCGGGCAGTTGCTCCCTTTATCACAGTGTGTTCAGTACTTTGAATCACCCAGGACGCATGAGTATGTGAACAGTGCGGGTGATTTGACATATATGATGTTGAAACCGGCGTAAAACACCCAACAATACGAACAAATTGACCTTTGAAAACATGATCAGCAATGGCTCCTCTTTCCACTCTGTTTATGACTTGAATGATGTGGAAAATGGCCTAAAACACCCAACAATACAAACAAAGCGACCTCTGAAAGCAGGACGGGCAATTGCTCCCTTTGTCACAGTGTGTTCAGTACTATTGCGTAGCTGGGTTGAATCACCCAGGACGCATGAGTATATGAACAGAGCGTGTGATTTGACATATCTGATGTTGAAAACGGCTCCTCTTTCCACACTGTTTTCATTCCTATTGCATAGCTTGGTTGATTCTCACAGGTCCCATGAGTTTGTGAACTGTGAGGTGTATTTAACATAAATGCTGTTGAAAACGGCCTAAAACAACCAACAACGCAATCAAAACGACCTTTGAAAACTCGATGAGCAATGGCTCCTTTTACCACGCTGTTTTCAGTCCTATTGCCTAGCTGGGTAGAATCACCCAAAAAACACGAGTATGTGCACTGTGATGGCAATTGGGCATACATGCTGTTGAAAACGGCCTAAAACCCCAACAATGCAAGCAAAACGACCTTGGAAAACATGATGAGCAATGGCTGTTTTTATCACAATGTTTTCGATAGTTCATTTATAGGGAGTGTATGCATGTGGGAAAGGGGTTATGGGAAAATCGTTCACTGTACCGCCGAAAGGGATTTGACCTGCAGAGGTGCGAAGACAGTGAACACAAACTCACCCTTTCTTACATGCAGATATGTTATGCCACTTTCAACACTTATTTAGTCATGCAACCACTCGCTTCCAAGATCAAAACCCATACACAATGCAAACAAAACGACATTTTAAAGCATGGCGGGCAATTGCTTCTCTTGCCACAATGTGTTCAGCTCTATTGCATAGCTGGGTTGATTCACCCAGGGATCACGAGTGTGTGAACTGACGGGGTGGTATGACTTGAATGATGTGGAAAACGGCCAAAAACACCCAAACATACCAACATAACGACCTCTGAAAGCAGGACGGGCAATTGCTCCCTTTGTCACAGTGTGTTCAGTACTATTGAGTAGCTGGGTTGAATCACCCAGGACGCATGAGTATGTGAACAGTAAGTGTGATTTGACATATATGATGTTGAAAACGGCGTAAAACACCCAACAGTACAAACAAAACGATCTTTGAAATCATGATTAGCAATGGCTCCTTTTTCCACACTGTTTTCAGTCCTATTGCCTAGATGGGTAGAATCACTCTAAAAACATGAGTATGTGCAAACAAAACGACATTTTAAAGCATGGCGGGCAATTGCTTCTCTTGCCACAATGTGTTCAGGTCTATTGCATAGCTGGGTTGATTCACCCAGGGATCACGCGTGTGTGAACTGACGGGGTGGTATGACTTGAATGATGTGGAAAACGGCCTAAAACACCCAACAATACAAACAAAACGACCTCTGAAAGCAGGGCGGGCAATTGATTAGCAATGACGGGGTGGTATGACTGGAATGATGTTGAAAACGGCCTGAAACACCCAACAATACAAACAAAACGACCTCTGAAAGCAGGGCGGGCAATTGCTCCCTTTGTCACAGTGTGTTCAGTACTATTGAGTAGCTGGATTGAATCACCCAGGACGCATGAGTATGTGAACAGTGCGGGTGATTTGACATATATGATGTTGAAACCGGCGTAAAACACCCAACAATACGAACAAATTGACCTTTGAAATCATGATTAGCAATGGCTCCTCTTTCCACATTGTTTATGACTTGAATGATGTGGAAAACGGCCTAAAACACCCAACAATACAAACAAAGCGACCTCTGAAAGCAGGACGGGCAATTGCTCCCTTTGTCACAGTGTGTTCAGTACTATTGCGTAGCTGGGTTGAATCACCCAGGACGCATGAGTATATGAACAGAGCGTGTGATTTGACATATCTGATGTTATTTGACATATCTGATGTTGAAAACGGCTCCTCTTTCCACACTGTTTTCAGTCCTAACGCATAGCTTGGTTGATTCTCCCAGGTCCCATGAGTTTGTGAACCGTGAGGTGTATTTAACATAAATGCTGTGAAAACGGCCTAAAACAACCAACAACGCAATCAAAACGACCTTTGAAAACTCGATGAGCAATGGCTCCTTTTACCACGCTGTTTGCAGTCCTATTGCCTAGCTGGGTAGAATCACCCAAAAAAACACGAGTATGTGCACTGTGATGGCAATTGGCATACATGCTGTTGAAACGGCCTAAAACCCCAACAATGCAAGCAAAACGACCTTGGAAAACATGATGAGCAATGGCTGTTTTTAATCACAATGTTTTCGATAGTTCATTTATAGGGAGTGTATGCATGTGGGAAAGGGGTTATGGGAAAATCGTTCACTGTACCGCGAAAGGGATTTGACCTGCAGAGGTGCGAAGACAGTGAACACAAACTCACCCTTTCTTACATGCAGATATGTTAGGCCACTTTCAACACGTATTTAGTCATGCAACCACTCGCTTCCAGATCAAAACCCATACACAATGCAAACAAAACGACATTTTAAAGCATGGCGGGCAATTGCTTCTCTTGCCACAATGTGTTCAGCTCTATTGCATAGCTGGGTTGATTCACCAGGATCACGAGTGTGTGAACTGACGGGGTGGTATGACTTGAATGATGTGGAAAACGGCCAAAAACACCCAAACATACCAACATAACGACCTCTGAAAGCAGGAAGGGCAATTGCTCCCTTGTCACAGTGTGTTCAGTACTATTGAGTAGCTGGGTTGAATCACCCAGGACGCATGAGTATGTGAACAGTAAGTGTGATTTGACATATATGATGTTGAAAACGGCGTAAAAACACCAACAGTACAAACAAAACGATCTTGAAATCATGATTAGCAATGGCTCCTTTTTCCACACTGTTTCAGTCCTATTGCCTAGGATGGGTAGAATCACTCTAAAAACATGAGTATGTGCAAACAAAACGACATTTTAAAGCATGGCGGGCAATTGCTTCTCTTGCCACAATGTGTTCAGGTCTATTGCATAGCTGGGTTGATTCACCCAGGGATCACGCGTGTGTGAACTGACGGGGTGGTATGACTTGAATGATGTGGAAAACGGCCTAAAACACCCAACAATACAAACAAAACGACCTCTGAAAGCAGGGCGGGCAATTGATTAGCAATGACGGGGTGGTATGACTGGAATGATGTTGAAAACGGCCTGAAACACCCAACAATACAAACAAAACGACCTCTGAAAGCAGGGCGGGCAATTGCTCCCTTTGTCACAGTGTGTTCAGTACTATTGAGTAGCTGGATTGAATCACCCAGGACGCATGAGTATGTGAACAGTGCGGGTGATTTGACATATATGATGTTGAAACCGGCGTAAAACACCCAACAATACGAACAAATTGACCTTTGAAATCATGATTAGCAATGGCTCTCTTTCACACTGTTTATGACTTGAATGATGTGGAAAACGGCCTTAAACACCCAACATACAAACAAAGCGACCTCTGAAAGCTGGACGGGCAATTGCTCCCTTTGTCACAGTGTGTTCAGTACTATTGCGTAGCTGGGTTGAATCACCCAGAAGCATGAGTATATGAACAGAGCGTGTGATTTGACATATCTGATGTTGAAAACGGCTCTCTTTCCACACTGTTTTCAGTCTAACGCATAGCTTGGTTGATTCTCCCAGGTCCCATGAGTTTGTGAACCGTGAGTGTATTTAACATAAATGCTGTTGAAAACGGCCTAAAACAACCAACAACGCAATCAAAACGACCTTTGAAAACTCGATGAGCAATGGCTCCTTTTACCACGCTGTTTGCAGTCCTATTGCTAGCTGGGTAGAATCACCAAAAAACACGAGTATGTGCACTGTGATGGCAATTGGGCATACATGCTGTTGAAAACGCCTAAAACCCCAACAATGCAAGCAAAACGACCTTGGAAAACATGATGAGCAATGGCTGTTTTTATCACAATGTTTTCGATAGTTCATTTATAGGGAGTGTATGCATGTGGGAAAGGGGTTATGGAAATCAGTTCACTGTACCGCCGAAAAGGGATGTTGACCTGCAGAGGTGCGAAGACGTGAACACAAACTCACCCTTTCTTACATGCAGATATGTTAGGCACTTTCAACACGTATTTAGTCATGCAACCACTCGCTTCCAAGATCAAAACCCATACACAATGCAAACAAAACGACATTTTAAAGCATGGCGGGCAATTGCTTCTCTTGCCACAATGTGTTCAGCTATATTGCATAGCTGGGTTGATTCACCCAGGGATCACGAGTGTGTGAACTGACGGGGTGGTATGACTTGAATGATGTGGAAAACGGCCAAAACACCCAAACATACCAACATAACGACCTCTGAAAGCAGGAAGGGCAATTGCTCCCTTTGTCACAGTGTGTTCAGTACTATTGAGTAGCTGGGTTGAATCACCCAGGACGCATGAGTATGTGAACAGTAAGTGTGATTTGACATATATGATGTTGAAAACGGCGTAAAACACCCAACAGTACAAACAAAACGATCTTTGAAATCATGATTAGCAATGCTCCTTTTTCCACACTGTTTTCAGTCCTATTGCCTAGATGGGTAGAATCACTCTAAAAACATGAGTATGTGCAAACAAAACGACATTTTAAAGCATGGCGGGCAATTGCTTCTCTTGCCACAATGTGTTCAGGTCTATTGCATAGCTGGGTTGATTCACCCAGGGATCACGCGTGTGTGAACTGACGGGGTGGTATGACTTGAATGATGTGGGAAAACGGCCTAAAACACCCAACAATACAAACAAAACGACCTCTGAAAGCAGGGCGGGCAATTGATTAGCAATGACGGGGTGGTATGACTGGAATGATGTTGAAAACGGCCTGAAACACCCAACAATACAAACAAAACGACTTCTGAAAGCAGGGCGGGCAATTGCTCCCTTTGTCACAGTGTGTTCAGTACTATGAGTAGCTGGATTGAATCACCCAGGACGCATGAGTATGTGAACAGTGCGGGTGATTTGACATATATGATGTTGAAACCGGCGTAAAACACCCAACAATACGAACATGCAATCTGATCCTTTGAAACATGCTAGCACTTCTCACTCTCTGTCTATCCACTGTTTAATGACTGATGTGGAAAACGGCCTAAAACACCCAACAATACAAACAAGACGCCTCTGAAAGCAGGACGGGCAATTGCTCCCTTTGTCACAGTGTGTTCAGTACTATTGCGTAGCTGGGTTGAATCACCCAGGAAGCATGAGTATATGAACAGAGCGTGTGATTTGACATATCTGATGTTGAAAACGGCTCCTCTTTCCACACTGTTTTCAGTCCTAACGCATAGCTTGGTTGATTCTCCCAGGTCCCATGAGTTGTGAACAGTGAGGTGTATTTAACATAAATGCTGTTGAAAACGGCTAAAACAACCAACAACGCAATCAAAACGACCTTTGAAAACCTCGATGAGCAATGGCTCCTTTTACCACGCTGTTTGCAGTCCTATTGCCTAAGCTGGGTAGAATCACCCAAAAAACACGCAGTATGTGCACTGTGATCGGGCAATTGGGCATACATGCTGTTGAAAACGGCCTGAAAACCCCAACAATGCAAGCAAAACGACCTTTGGAAAACATGATGAGCAATGGCTGTTTTTATCACAATGTTTTCGATAGTTCATTTATAGGGAGTGTATGCATGTGGGAAAGGGGTTATGGGAAAATCGTTTCACTGTACCTCCGAAATGGATTTGACCTGCAGAGTGCGAAGACAGTGAACACAAAACTCACCTCTTCTTACAATGCAGATATGTTATGCCACTTTCAACACTTATTAGTCATGCAACCACTCGCTTCCAAGATCAAAACCATACACAATGCAAACAAAACGACATTTTAAAGCATGGCGGGCAAATTGCTTCTCTTGCCACATGTGTTCAGCTCTATTGCATAGCTGGGTTTGATTCACTCCAGGGCATCACGAGTGTGTGAACTGACGGGGTGGTATGACTTGAATGATGTTGGAAAACGGCATAAAACACCCAAAAATACAACATACGACCTCTGAAAGCAGGACGGGCAATTGCTCCCTTTGTCACAGTGTGTTCAGTACTATTGAGTAGCTGGTTGAATCACCCTGGACGCATGAGTATGTGAACAGTAAGTGTGATTTGACATATATGATAGTTGAAAACGGCGTAAAACACCAACAGTACAAACAAAACGATCTTTGAATCATGATTAGCAATGGCTCCTTTTTCCCACACTGTTTTCAGTCCTATTGCCTAGATGGTTAGAATCACTCTAAAAACATGAGTATGTGCAAACAAAACGACATTTTAAAGCATGGTGGGCAATTGCTTCTCTTGCACAATGGTGTTCAGGTCTATTGCATAGCTGGGTTGATTCACCAGGGATCACGCGTGTGTGAACTGACGGGGTGGTATGACTTGAATGATGTGGAAAAAGGCCTAAAACACCCAACAATACAAACAAAACGACCTCTGAAAGCAGGGCGGGCAATTGATAGCAATGACGGGGTGGTATGACTGGAATGATGTTGAAAACGGCCTGAAACACCCAACAATACAAACAAACGACCTCTGAAAGCAGGGCGGGCAATTGCTCCCTTTGTCACAGTGTGTTCAGTACTATGAGTAGCTGGATTGAATCACCCAGGACGCATGAGTATGTGAACAGTGCGGGTGATTTGACATATATGATGTTGAAACCGGCGTAAAACACCCAGCAATACGAACAAATTGGACCTTTGAAATCATGATTAGCAAATGGCTCCTCTTTCCACACTGTTTATGACTTGAATGATGTGGAAAACGGCCTAAAACACCCAACAATACAAACAAAAGCGACCTCTGAAAGCAGGACGGCAATTGCTCCCTTTGTCACAGTGTGTTCAGTACTCATTGCGTAGCTGGTTGACATCACCCAGGAAGCATGAGTATATGAACAGAGCGTGTGATTTGACATATCTGATGTTGAAAACGGCTCCTCTTTCCACACTGTTTTCAGTCTAACGCATAGCTTGGTTGATTCTCCCAGGTCCCATGAGTTTGTGAACCGTGAGGTGTATTTAACATAAATGCTGTTGAAATACGGCCTAAAACAACCAACAACGCATCAAAACGACCTTGAAACTCGCATGAGCAATGGCTCTCTTTACCACGCTGTTTGCAGTCCTATTGCCAGCTGGGTAGAATCACCCAAAAAACACGAGTATGTGCACTGTGATGCAATTGGGCATACATGCTGTTGAAAACGGCCTAAAACCCCAACAATGCAAGCAAAACGACCTTGGAAAACATGATGAGCAATGGCTGTTTTTATAACAATGTTTTCGATAGTCATTTATAGGGAGTGTATGCATGTGGAAGGGGTTATGGGAAAATCGTCTTCACTGTACCGCGAAAGGGATTTGACCTGCAGAGGTGCGAAGACAGTGAACACAAACTCACCCTTTCTTACATGCAGATATGTTATGCCACTTTCAACACTTATTTAGTCATGCAACCACTCGCTTCCAGATCAAAACCCATACACAATGCAAACAAAACGACATTTTAAGCATGGCGGGCAATTGCTTCTCTTGCCACAATGTGTTCAGCTCTATTGCATAGCTGGGTTGATTCACCAGGGATCACGAGTGTGTGAACTGACGGGGTGGTATGAACTTGAATGATGTGGAAACGGCTAAAACACCCCAAACATACCAACATAACGACCTCTGAAAGCAGGACGGGCAATTGCTCCCTTTGTCACAGTGTGTTCAGTACTATTGAGTAGCTGGGTTGAATCACCCAGGACGCATGAGTATGTGAACAGTAAGTGTGATTTGACATATATGATGTTGAAAACGGCGTAAAACACCCAACAGTACAAACAAAACGATCTTTGTAATCATGATTAGCACTGGCTCCTTTTTCCACACTGTTTTTCAGTCCTATTGCCTAGATGGTTAGAATCACTCTAAAACATGAGTATGTGCAAACAAAACGACATTTTAAAGCATGGCGGGCAATTGCTTCTCCTTGCCACAATGTGTCAGGTCTATTGCATAGCTGGGTTGATTCACCCAGGGATCACGCGTGTGTGAACTGACGGTGGGTGTATGACTTGAATGAGGTGGGAAAACGGCCTGAAACACCCAACAATACAAACACAACGACCTCTGAAAGCAGGGCGGGCAATTGCTCCCTTTGTCACAGTGTGTTCAGTACTATTGAGTAGGCTGGATTGAATCACCCAGACGCATGAGTATGTGAACAGTGCGGTGATTTGACATGTATGATGTTGAAACCGGCGTAAAACACCCAACAATACGAACAAATTGACCTTTGAAATCATGATTAGCAATGGCTCCTCTTTCCACACTGTTTATGACTTGAATGATGTGGAAAACGGCCTAAAATACCCAACAATACAAACAAGCGGACCTCTGAAAGCAGGACGGGCAATTGCTCCTTTGTCACAGTGTGTTCAGTACTATTGCGTAGCTGGGTTGAATCACCCAGGACGCATGAGTATATGAACAGAGCGTGTGATTTGACATATCTGATGTTGAAAACGGCTCCTCTTTCACACTGTTTTCAGTCCTAACGCATAGCTTGGTTGATTCTCCCAGGTCCCATGAGTTTGTGAACCGTGAGGTGTATTTAACATAAATGCTGTTGAAAACGGCCTAAAACAACAAACAACGCAATCAAAACGACATTGAAAACTCGATGAGCAATGGCTCCTTTTACCCACGCTGTTTGCAGTCCTATTGCCTAGCTGGTAGAATCACCCAAAAACACGAGTATGTGCACTGTGATGCAATTGGGCATACATGCTGTTGAAAACGGCCTAAAACCCAACAATGACAAGCAAAACGACCTTGGAAAACATGATGAGCAATGGCTGTTTTTATCACTATGTTTCCGATAGTTCATTTATAGGGAGTGTATGCATGTGGAAAGGGGTTATGGGGAAAATCGTTCACTGTACACGCCGAAAGGGATTTGACCTGCAGAGGTGCGAAGACAGTGAACACAAACTCACCCTTTCTTACATGCAGATATGTTATGCCACTTTCACACTTATTTAGTCATGCAACCACTCGCTTCCAAGATCAAAACCCATACACAATGCAAACAAAACGACATTTTAAAGCATGGCGGGGTAATTGCTTCTCTTGCCACAATGTGTCAGCTCTATTGCATAGCTGGGTGATTCACCAGGGATCACGAGTGTGTGAACTGACGGGGTGGTATGACTTGAATGATGTGGAAAACGGCCTAAAACACCAAAAAACATACCAACATAACGACCTCTGAAAGCAGGACGGGCAATGCTCCCTTTGTCACAGTGTGTTCAGTACTATTGAGTAGCTGGGTTGAATCACCCAGGACTGCAGGAGTATGTGAACAGTAAGTGTGATTTGACATATATGATGTTGAAACGGCGTAAAACACCCAACAGTACAAACAAAACGATCTTTGAAATCATGATTAGCAATGGCTCCTTTTTCCACACTGTTTTCAGTCCTATTGCCTAGATGGGTAGAATCACTCTAAAAACTGAGTATGTGCAAACAAACGACATTTTAAAGCATGGCGGGCAATTGCTTCTCTTGCCACAATGTGTTCAGGTCTATTGCATAGCTGGGTTGATTCACCAGGGATCACGCTCGTGTTGTGAACTGACGGGGTGGTATTGACTTGAATCGATGTGGAAAACGCCTAAACACCAACAATACAAACAAAACGACCTCTGAAAGCAGGGCGGGCAATTGATTAGCAATGACGGGGTGGTATGACTGGAATGATGTTGAAACGCCTAAAACAACCAACAATACAAACAAAACGACCTCTGAAAGCAGGGCGGGCAATTGATTAGCAATGACGGGGTGGTATGACTGGAATGATGTTGAAAACGGCTGAAACACCCAACAATACAAACAAAACGACCTCTGAAGCAGGGCGGGCAATTGCTCCCTTTGTCACAGTGTGTAACAAGTACTATTGAGTAGCTGGATTGAATCACCCAGGACGCATGAGTATGTGAACAGTGCGGGTGATTTGACATATATGATGTTGAAACCGGCGTAAAACACCCAACAATACGAACAAATTGACCTTTGAAATTCATGATTAGCAATGGCTCCTCTTCCACACTGTTTTATGACTTGAATGATGTGGAAAACGGCCTAAAACACAACAATACAAACAAAGCGACCCTCTGAAAGCAGGACGGGCAATTGCTCCCTTTGTCACAGTGTGTTCAGTACTATTGCGTAGCTGGGTTGAATCACCCAGGACGCATGAGTATATGAACAGAGCGTGTGATTTGACATATCTGATGTTGAAAACGGCTCCTCTTTCCACACTGTTTTCAGTCCTACGCATAGCTTGGTTGATTCTCCCAGGTCCCATGAGTTTGTGAACCGTGAGGTGTATTTAACATAAATGCTGTTGAAACGGCCTAAAACAACCAACAACGCAATCAAAACGACCTTTGAAAACTCGATGAGCAATGGCTCCTTTTACCACGCTGTTTGCAGTCCTACTGCCTAGCTGGGTAGAATCACCTCAAAAAACACGAATATGTGCACTGTGATGGCAATTGGGCATACATGCCTGTTGAAAACCGGCCTAAAACCCAACAATGCAAGCAAAACGACCTTGGAAACATGATGAGCAATGGCTGTTTTTATCACAATGTTTTCGATAGTTCATTTATAGGGAGTGTATGCATGTGGGAAAGGGGTTTTGGAAAATCGTTCACTGTACCGCCGAAAGGGATTTGATCTGCAGAGGTGCGAAGACAGTGAACACAACACACCCTTTCTTACATGCAGATATGTTATGCCACTTTCAACACTTATTTAGTCATGCAACCACTCGCTTCCAAGATCAAAACCCATACACAATGCAAACAAAACGACATTTAAAGCATGCGGGCAATTGCCTTCTCTTGCCACAATGTGTTCAGCTCTATTGCATAGCTCGGGTTGATTCACCCAGGGATCACGAGTGTGTGAACTGACGGGTGTTATGACTTTGAATGATGTGGAAAACGGCCTAAAACACCCAAACAATACCAACATAACGACCTCTGAAAGCAGGACGGGCAATTGCTCCCTTTGTCACAGTGTGTTCAGTACTATTGAGTAGCTGGGTTGAATCACCCAGGACGCATGAGTATGTGAACAGTAAGTGTGATTTGACATATATGATGTTGAAAACGGCGTAAAACACCCACAGTACAAACAAAACGATCTTTGAAATCATATTAGCAATGCTCCTTTTTCCACACTGTTTTCAGTCCTATTGCCTAGAGGGGTAGAATCACTCTAAAACATGAGTATGTGCAAACAAAACGACATTTTAAGCATGGCGGGCAATTGCTTCTCTTGCCACAATGTGTTCAGGTCTATTGCCATAGCTGGGTTGATTCACCCAGGGATCACGCGTGTGTGAACTGACGGGGTGGTATGGACTTGAATGATGTGTAAAACGGCCTAAAACACCCAAACAATACAAACAAAACGACCTTCTGAAAGCAGGGCGGGCAATTGCTCCCT
>JASEVX010000003.1:72976707-73029207 GCA_031761405.1 Serripes groenlandicus
TGGCCATAGCAGTAGCTGTGTAAAACAATAACACCGAGGTACATGTTCTTAAAGGCTGTAGAAGTGGTATATGTACCTATACCCCATTCCCATTACATTTCTCCCTCTTTTCTCTTGACTTCGACCCGAACACACGCAAATGCCCTCTAGCAGAACACCAGAGCAGAGCATATGTAACATCACTGGGAACCACCAGGTCCAGGGATGATGGAGATGTCACCCATCCAGGCACTAACCGCGATGTACGTTGCTTGACTTTGTGAAAAAGACAACGACTCTTCCAACGTCGCTATAAAAGCAGGCTTCCGCAACAAGACTGTAAAAGTGGTATTTGTACCTTTGCCCCATTCCCGTAACATTATCATGAAAATACTTTCATCAATTCAACATAACAATATAAGCTACTTTCCTTCAAAATCTACCGGACTCTACAATACTCTGTTTACTGACACCCGTTTTTGGATTCAAAGCAATGAAAGTGCTGACGGCAATGGGGAATTTGGAGAAGTAGGGAATAACAATTGCAGCTTTTGTTTATGTATTGCTGAAACATCGTATCAAAAATAGTAAATATTATGAAACTGCTAATTTGAAAATAGGAGGACTTTGTTGAGTGCAAGATCTCACAAGTATACACATTTAAGACATGAAGAATCAAAGGAAAATTTGACAGCATGTTTAGACAGAATATTTTAAAGTTTCTGCCTTATTATATTGAGAAATATGTTAAAGTTAAATCAACTTCCATCAAGTAGAAATAATTCTCTAAACCATGTACTAGGCTGGGAAAAAGTGTTTGATCAATGCAAAACTCATCCAGACAATTCTTCTGATAAAAAAATCAAAATGCAACCTCCAGAGTGTTATCAAGATTTTCCTTCATTTGGCCTAGTGACCTATATCTTTTTACCTTATATATAGGGAACTAACTCATTTCATCCGTTCGTTCTCTGGAGTTGTTTCCCTCGCAACTTGGCCTAGATATCATTAAGATAGTCATTCTGACTAAATTTTAAAAATTGTGGCTTCTACAGTGTTGACAAGATTTTCCTTCAATTTGGCCAATTTTCAAACTTGGCCTACATATCATCAGGACAAACATTATGATACAGTTTTAACATGCTCGAGTTAAAAATTCAGCCTCAAGAGTGTTAACAAGATTTCCCTTCAATTTGGCCAAGTGACCTAGTTTCTGACCCAATATGACCCATATTCGAACTTGACTTAGACAGCATTAAGACAAACATTCTTCCGAGAATGCCGTTGATACCTCCACAGCGCTTGCGGGAACCTGTACATCGCGATGGTGTCGCCCGGTTTAGTGAGAGGTTACATTTTGCACTCTACTGCTACAACTTAGTTATTGGTGCATTGGTGGCTGAAGAGGAGAGGCACGGTCTCATTCACTGTACTGCCACTCTCCCTCTCTGGGATCGAACCTTGGACACCAGGTTCGAAATCACCGACGCTTAACACTTGGCCACGGCGGATTCCTTTGCATTCCTACAGTGAAGACTCAGACGAGCCGATGCATACGTACAACTTCATCAGACCATTCACGGTTCTTCCACATGTGAGTTTTTAGATGCACCTTTTGAAAAATAAACGAGAAGTGTAGACCCAACTAGTTATTCACCTACGCTAACCACTCGGCCACAGTGGCTACCTTTGCATTTCTACAGTGAAGACTCAGACGAGCCGATGCATACGTACAACTTCATCAGACCATTCACGGTTCTTCCACATGTGATTTTCTAGATGCACATTTTAACAAATATACTAGAAGTGTAGTCCCACTTGTTTTACGAGAATTTGCCTTTATATTAGGCCGTTACTATACGTAGAGTAATTAAGGATAATATCGCAAGACGTATTGAAGGCGTAAGAGTATTAATTCGTTTCGCTTTATTATAATTATTTATTCCTTTCATTATTTCCGCCTTCTACGGAAGAGCAGTATTCATTCACCTTAGTATTTTTGTTAACATTTTATGTTTCGTATGCACATGTATATCGTATATACGATATGTGTCCCAGTCATATACATAAAAGCTTCTGTTCTGTTCTGTTTCTAGGAGTTATAGACCGTTTTCAGCGATATGAGAGTCATATGAATATAGCTTCTGTTCTGTTCTGTTTGTTGCAGCTGTAGACCGTTTTCAGCGATATGAGAGTCCTATCACAGCGACAGTACACTTATGCATGATCCTTAAGTGAGAAACCAATACTAGGCGAGATAATGCGCCTTGTCTAAGGTTACTCCATATATACATATATATTATAAATATATGTATCTGTAAATTCTAACCGAAGAATAGAAGCAGAGCCCCATCCAGTTGGTATAAAGGTAAATCAAGCGATGCTGAAACGGTGATAAAACAAGACTCTTTGTCGGATGACGCGTCTGAAACGATTTTATCATTTTGTTAATGAAATGTTCTTTATTTTTTAATTGGTTATAGAATGATTCCTGAATAAATACTACATGTAATTAGTCACTAGCGATATAAATATATATAAAACTACATATATGAGTCATGTTTGTTCAGCCTCACATATATTGGTCTATTTTACTCGAACGTGAATTTTAATTTCATTTAGAAATGATATGAAGTAGTTTCATAGATATTATTCGTTGCACACAGTAATAGAGTGCATATTCGATCGTAGTTTGTCGTGAAACACGCATGTAGTTTGTCGTGAAACACGATCGTAGTTTGTCGTGATACACTATTGTAGATTGTCGTGAAAACGTAGATTGTCGTGAAACACGATCGTAGTTTGTCGTGAAACACGATCGTTGATTGTCGTGAAACACGATCGTAGTTTGTCGTGAAACACGATCGTAGATTGTCTTGAAACACGATCGTAGATTGTCTTGAAACACGATCGTAGATTGTCGAGAAATGTAGATTGTCGTGAAACACTATCGTAGATTGTCTTGAACCACGATCGTAGTTTGTCGTGAAACACGATCGTAAATTGTCGTGAAACACGGTCGTAGTTTGTCGTGAAACACGATCGTAGATTGTCGTGAAACACGATCGTAACTTGTCGTGAAACACGATCGTTACTTGTCGAGAAACGTAGATTGTCGTGAAACACAATCGAAATTGTCGTGAAACACGATCGTAAATTGTCGTGAAACACAATCGTAGATTGTCGTGAAAACGTAGATTGTCGTGTGAAACACGATCGTAGTTTGTCGTGAAACACGATCGTTGATTGTCGTGAAACACGATCGTAGATTGTCGTGAAACGTAGATTGTCGTGAAACACGATCGCCAAAATGTATTTTTATACTTCTTGTCGTGAAACGTAGTTTGTCTTGAAACTCGATCGTAAATTGTCTTGAAACACGATCGTAGATTGTCGTGAAACACGATCGTAGTTTGTCGTGAAACACGATCGTAAATTGTCGTGAAACGTAGATTGTCGTGAAACACGAGTGTAGATTGTATCGTGAAACACGATCGTAGATTGTCTTGAAACATGATCGTAGTTTGTCGTGAAACACGTAGACTTGGGGAGTAAAGAGTGATTAAACCTTTTGTATTGCATTTCATTCCACGAGAGATCTTTCACTTCCATTGTTTTTAATATAAACAATATCTTTTTATATTAAAAACGATGACAAAATATTTCGGGCAAGTGCCAATGTATTGCGTAAAATGTCGAGAGCTTACTGATACTTATGACTTGGAAACTCTTGTCACTAAAAATGGAAGAAATATGAAAAAGGGTAAATGTAGCGTTTGCGGTTCTACAAAAACCCAATTCGTCAAAGGCTCTGTGGGGCGCAGCCGCACCCTTGCACCCTGTAATGTTGAGGGTAAAGGATTTGTCAACAACCTAATCAACAAGCTACCTTTTGAAATGCATCTACCAGGTCATAACTTTACTGGCCCTGGAACAAAGCTTAACAAAAGGCTGAATATAGACATGACTCCTAAGCCTTGGAGCATCCCAATAAATCGTGTTGATAAAGCTGCATACCATCATGATGTGTGTTATGCTAAACATAAAGACACCAGCACGAGGAATACTGTGTGTGATAAGAGCATGATTAACGAGTTGGATGGAATTTACAACCCATCTGTACGTGAAAGGTTAGACAGAAGCATCGTCCAAAAAATAATTGGAACTAAGATGAACTTTGGGATGGGTGTAGTGGGGCGCAGCCGCACCCTGGAACAAAAAAAAAAGCTCAAATAGTTTGGACTAACCAATTAGCTAAAGAATTACATAAGCCAGTCAATACAAAGTTTCAAAAAAGAAGAGTCTACGTTAATGGTATAGATGAAATTTGGGCTGCTGATTTAGTAGACATGCAAAGTTTTTCCAGAGAAAACAAAAACGTCAAGTACTTGTTGACTGTAATTGACATCTTTTCAAAGTATGGTTGGATGATACCGCTAAAAGATAAAACTGGAAAGTCTGTTGCAGATGCATTGAAACAGATCTTTAAGGAGCGGAGACCGAAGAAAATGTGGGTGGACAAGGGTAAAGAGTTCTATAACAAGAATGTACAAAACCTTGTTGAGCTATACAGTACGGAGAATGAAGAAAAGTCATCTGTGGTTGAGAGATGGAACAGAACAATGAAGGAACAAATGTGGAAGTACTTCACCGCTAATTCCACCAGAAAATACATTAATATATTGAATAATCTTGTGGATCAATATAACATCACAAAGCATTCTTCGATAAAGATGACTCCTGTAGAAGCTAGTATGAAAAAGAATGAGACTCGTGTGTATAGGAATCTGTATAAGGGGATGCCAACAAGTCACTCAGAACCGAAATTTGCTGTTGGTAATAGGGTTAGGATTACTAAAAAGAAGAAGACGTTTGAGAAGGGGTACACACCGAGATGGACTGAGGAGGTGTTTACAGTATCAGAGATTCAGTATACCAACCCTGTAACATACAAAATTAGAGACTACAACGAAGAGGAAATTCAAGGTACATTCTACGAGCAGGAGCTTCAAAAGACTAACCAAGAGATGTTTAGGATTGAGAAGGTAATACGAAGAAAGGGTAAAAAGGCTCTTGTAAAGTGGTTTGGTTATCCAGAGTCGTTTAATTCATGGGTGGAACGAAGTGACCTTTCTGATATTAGTGGGGCGCAGCCGCAAATTTGTCAAAGACAAATTCGGGGAAGTGGGGCGCAGCCGCACCCAACAAGTTCCCACCCTAACGCACTAACAAAAATATAGTTTATATAAAATGAACATATCAGTTGACAATGTAGTTCTACTAAACAAACCATTAAGCAATCTAAAATTGATAGATGCTGTCAAGTTATTAAAAATACCACATTTTAGAGGGGTGTTTATGCGTAATGAGTTGATTGGTCATCCTAGTGGGGCGCAGCAGCACCCTAAAACAAAAGAGTTATGGTATACTCAACCTAGATGACAACGACAACCTAAATGATCAATATGGAACTAGGACTGGTGGTGGTACACATTGGGTTGCATGGTGGAAAGATGGAAATAACAAGTTCTATTTTGATAGCTATGGCTTACATCCACCTACTGAGTTGATAAACTATTTGGGGGCAATTACATACAACACTCATCAAGTGCAAAAGGCGGGGACGGTTATATGTGGACATCTATGCTTGTATGTTTTGAAACGATTGTCAGATGGAGACAGCTTGCAAAACATTATAAACAATCTGATTTAAAACAAATCTTGTTATTATAAAAATGCCTGTTAATAAATTTGGTGGTATGTCTAACGATTTTTATAACTTTGAGGTAGAGGTAAGTAGACTGAAGACTTACCTAAACAATAATTTTTTAAGAACGGATGGAAGTAAGTCAGCATCAGGTACACTCAATATGGACACAAACAAAATCTCTAACGTTGTTGATCCATTAAATAATCAGGATGCTGCTACCAAGCATTATGTAGATACAACGTTTGTTAATATGTTTATTAAAATGCAAAATGACCATGTGCAAAAACATCAGAAATTATTATTGCTTATAAGTGATATGCAAAAAACACTAGCTTCTATTTCCCGACAATGATTCTCTCGCATATGAAATTGAGACTTAAGATTTCTACAAGGATAAGGGACAAACGTGTAAATGGTGCAGTTGTTTCATTGCTTTTAGAGGTGGATTAAAAAGGCAGCAGCACCCTTAATTTTTGATTCCCCAAATTTGGGGAATCAAAAAAAATTAACGCTAGGATGCGGCTGGGATTGTTGGAGAAGGAGATAGGGAACTCGTTGCCTCGTTTCGCTCCGCTCCTCGCATTTGATGACTACAAAACCTGTTTGTTTAGTAGAAAGGAGCAAACGAGAAAAATGAATGTAATACGGAGTCACGGTCATGTAATGTATACAGAGGAAATTAATAAAATCGCCTTGTCAGCTAACGATGACAAGAGAATTATTTTAGAAGATGGTGTGCATACGTTAGCATATGGACATTGGCGAAGGAGGTCACTCCGCTCCTCGCAGAGCTGGGGGACCGGTGGAACAAAGTGACCTTTTAGCGATTCCCCGACAATGATTTTCTCGTGTAGTGGAACGCAGCCGCACCCTTAATTTTTGATTCCCCAAATTTGGGGAATCAAAAAGGAGATTAGCTTCAATGACTACAAAACCTGTCTGTTTAGTAGCGAGGGAGGAGCCCTTAGAAAGGAGCAAACGAGGAAAATGAACGTGATACGCAGTCATGGTCATGTAATGTATACAGAAGAAATAAACAAGATAGCATTGAGCGCGAACGATGACAAGAGAATTATTTTATGAAAAAAGAGAAAAGATAGAACCCCCGCGTACTATCTTTTCTCTTTTTTCATGGAGCGCATTCATCCATAAATTAAAAATGGTATGGAGCCCTGGCTATAAAAAGTTTAAAAGTTAAATGGTAAAAAAATGGTAGCTATTTACAATTGTCCCACAATTGGTAATATACTACTACTGACGTATCGAGAACTGTTTAAGAACAAAGATGGACGTATAGATAACTGTTTATGAACGGAGATGGACGGATCGAGAACTGTTTATGAACGGAGATGGATGTATCGAGGACTTGATATAAACGAAGATGGACGTATCGATAACTGTTTATGAACGGAGATGAACGTAAAGATAACTGTTTATGAACGGAGATGGACGTATCGATAACTGTTTATGAACGGAGATGGACGTATCGAGAACTGTTTATGAACGGAGATGGACGTATCGATAACTGTTTATGAACGGAGATGGACGTATCCAGAACTGTTTATGAACGGCGATGGGCGTATCGAGAACTGTTTATAAACGGAGATGAACGTATCGAGAACTGTTTAAGAACGGAGATGAACGTATCGGGAATTGTTTATGAATGGAGATGGACGTATCGAGAACTATTTATGAACGGAGATGGACGTATCCAGAACTGTTTATGAACGGCGATGGGCGTATCGAGAACTGTTTATAAACGGAGATGGACGTATCGACAACTGTTTATGAACGGAGATGAACGTATCGATAACTGTTTATGAACGGAGATGAACGTACCGAGAACTGTTTATAAACGGAGATGGACGTATCGAGAACTGTTTATAAACGGAGATGGACGTATCGAGAACTGTTTATAAACGGAGATGGACGTATCGATAACTGTTTAAGAACGGAAATGGACGTATCGATAACTGTTTAAGAACGGATATGAACGTATCGAGAACTGATTATAAACGGAGATGGACGTATCGATAACTGTTTAAGAACGGAGAAGGGCGTATCGAAAACTGTTTATGAACGGAGATGAACGTATCAAGAACTGTTTATGAACGGAGATGGACGTATCGAGAACTGTTTATAAATGGAGAAGGACGTATCGAAAACTGTTTATGAACGGAGATGGACGTATCGAGAACTGTTTATGAACGGAGATGGACGTATCGAGAACTGTTTATAAACGGAGATGGACGTATCGAGAACTGTTTATGAACGGAGATGGACGTATTGAGAATTGTTTAAGAACGGAGATGAACGTATCGGGAATTATTTATGAATGGAGATGGATGTATCGATAACTGTTTATGAACGGAGATGGACGTATCGAGAACTGTTTATGAACGGAGATGAACGTATCGACAACTGTTTATGAACGGAGATGAACGTATCGACAACTGTTTATGAACGGAGATGAACGTATCGAGAACTTGATATGAACGGAGTTGAACGTATCGAGAACTTGATATAAACGGAGATGAACGTATCGACAACTGTTTATGAACGGAGATGGACGTATCGATAACTGTTTATGAACGGAGATAAACGTATCGTGAACTTGATATAAACGGAGATGAACGTATCGACAACTGTTTATGAACGGAGATGGACGTATCGAGAACTGTTTATGAACGGAGATGAACGTATTGTGAACTGTTTATGAATGGAGATGGACGTATCGATAACTGTTTATAAACGGAGATGGACGTATCGATAACTGTTTATGAACGGAGATGGACGTATCGATAACTGTTTATGAACGGAGAAGAACGTATCGAGAACTTGATATAAACGGAGATGAACGTATCGACAACTGTTTATGAACGGAGATGTATGTATCGATAACTGTTTATGAACGGCGATGGACGTATCTAAAACTGTTTATGAACGGAGATGGACGTATCGATAACTGTTTATGAACGGAGATGAACGTATCGAGAACTGTTTATAAACGGAGATGGACGTATCGATAACTGTTTATAAATGGAGATGGACGTATCGAGAACTGTTTATGAACGGAAATGAACGTATCGAGAACTGTTTATGAACGGAGATGGACGTATCGAGAACTGTTTATGAACGGAGATGGACGTATCGAGAACTGTTTATAAACGGAGATGGACGTATCGAGAACTGTTTATGAACGGAGATGGACGTATCGAGAACTGTTTATAAACGGAGATGAACGTATCGATAACTGTTTATGAACGTAGATGAACGTATCGAGAACTGTTTATAAACGGAGATGGACGTATCGACAACTGTTTATAAACGGAGACGAACGTATCGAGAACTGTTTATAAACGGAGATGAATGTATCGAGAACTGTTTATGAACGGAGATGAACGTATCGAGAACTGTTTAAGAACGGAGATGAACGTATCGAGAACTGTTTAAGAACGGAGATGAACGTATCGATAACTGTTTATGAACGGAGATAAACGTAGATGGACGTATCGAGAACTGTTTATAAACGGAGACGATAGCTCGTGTCGGGTGGAACAAATCTTCAGCATGAAAACAGAACATTGGCATTTTGTTTTCTACGTTGGGATAGCTAGCCCAACACCGGACGATTTCATTTTCCAACCAATCAATATGACATGGGCAAATAATGTAGAGGGTCGCCTAAGAAACATTTAGAAATGCCTAATTATCTTGAAATCAGACAAGCAGCCTTAGAGTGGGTTTTTTAAAGTTCAGTAATGTAAATCCGTTTCTAATGCCGCCTTGTGGCCATGGTTTGCAACTAATCATTATAACTTCAATAGATTGTGTAGAGTTTTATCTTATGGACATTTCTACCAACCCTTTTCTTGCAATCAAACATACTTTGAGAGAAGAAGAAGTGTGGTCATTTTACCCATTTTTTGTTTTTTCAACAAATTAATACGGCTGGAACGGAACAAATTATGCAGAGGGTCACTTAAGAAACATTTCTGCCGCTATTTTTTGAAATAAGAAAAGCACTGCCAATATTATCTTACTGTTAATTACTTTAAATACGTAGAAAATATTGTATGTATTGCCATGTTATGGCCATAGCAGTAGCTGTGTAAAACAATAACACCGAGGTACATGTTCTTAAAGGCTGTAGAAGTGGTATATGTACCTATACCCCATTCCCATTACATTTCTCCCTCTTTTCTCTTGACTTCGACCCGAACACACGCAAATGCCCTCTAGCAGAACACCAGAGCAGAGCATATGTAACATCACTGGGAACCACCAGGTCCAGGGATGATGGAGATGTCACCCATCCAGGCACTAACCGCGATGTACGTTGCTTGACTTTGTGAAAAAGACAACGACTCTTCCAACGTCGCTATAAAAGCAGGCTTCCGCAACAAGACTGTAAAAGTGGTATTTGTACCTTTGCCCCATTCCCGTAACATTATCATGAAAATACTTTCATCAATTCAACATAACAATATAAGCTACTTTCCTTCAAAATCTACCGGACTCTACAATACTCTGTTTACTGACACCCGTTTTTGGATTCAAAGCAATGAAAGTGCTGACGGCAATGGGGAATTTGGAGAAGTAGGGAATAACAATTGCAGCTTTTGTTTATGTATTGCTGAAACATCGTATCAAAAATAGTAAATATTATGAAACTGCTAATTTGAAAATAGGAGGACTTTGTTGAGTGCAAGATCTCACAAGTATACACATTTAAGACATGAAGAATCAAAGGAAAATTTGACAGCATGTTTAGACAGAATATTTTAAAGTTTCTGCCTTATTATATTGAGAAATATGTTAAAGTTAAATCAACTTCCATCAAGTAGAAATAATTCTCTAAACCATGTACTAGGCTGGGAAAAAGTGTTTGATCAATGCAAAACTCATCCAGACAATTCTTCTGATAAAAAAATCAAAATGCAACCTCCAGAGTGTTATCAAGATTTTCCTTCATTTGGCCTAGTGACCTATATCTTTTTACCTTATATATAGGGAACTAACTCATTTCATCCGTTCGTTCTCTGGAGTTGTTTCCCTCGCAACTTGGCCTAGATATCATTAAGATAGTCATTCTGACTAAATTTTAAAAATTGTGGCTTCTACAGTGTTGACAAGATTTTCCTTCAATTTGGCCAATTTTCAAACTTGGCCTACATATCATCAGGACAAACATTATGATACAGTTTTAACATGCTCGAGTTAAAAATTCAGCCTCAAGAGTGTTAACAAGATTTCCCTTCAATTTGGCCAAGTGACCTAGTTTCTGACCCAATATGACCCATATTCGAACTTGACTTAGACAGCATTAAGACAAACATTCTTCCGAGAATGCCGTTGATACCTCCACAGCGCTTGCGGGAACCTGTACATCGCGATGGTGTCGCCCGGTTTAGTGAGAGGTTACATTTTGCACTCTACTGCTACAACTTAGTTATTGGTGCATTGGTGGCTGAAGAGGAGAGGCACGGTCTCATTCACTGTACTGCCACTCTCCCTCTCTGGGATCGAACCTTGGACACCAGGTTCGAAATCACCGACGCTTAACACTTGGCCACGGCGGATTCCTTTGCATTCCTACAGTGAAGACTCAGACGAGCCGATGCATACGTACAACTTCATCAGACCATTCACGGTTCTTCCACATGTGAGTTTTTAGATGCACCTTTTGAAAAATAAACGAGAAGTGTAGACCCAACTAGTTATTCACCTACGCTAACCACTCGGCCACAGTGGCTACCTTTGCATTTCTACAGTGAAGACTCAGACGAGCCGATGCATACGTACAACTTCATCAGACCATTCACGGTTCTTCCACATGTGATTTTCTAGATGCACATTTTAACAAATATACTAGAAGTGTAGTCCCACTTGTTTTACGAGAATTTGCCTTTATATTAGGCCGTTACTATACGTAGAGTAATTAAGGATAATATCGCAAGACGTATTGAAGGCGTAAGAGTATTAATTCGTTTCGCTTTATTATAATTATTTATTCCTTTCATTATTTCCGCCTTCTACGGAAGAGCAGTATTCATTCACCTTAGTATTTTTGTTAACATTTTATGTTTCGTATGCACATGTATATCGTATATACGATATGTGTCCCAGTCATATACATAAAAGCTTCTGTTCTGTTCTGTTTCTAGGAGTTATAGACCGTTTTCAGCGATATGAGAGTCATATGAATATAGCTTCTGTTCTGTTCTGTTTGTTGCAGCTGTAGACCGTTTTCAGCGATATGAGAGTCCTATCACAGCGACAGTACACTTATGCATGATCCTTAAGTGAGAAACCAATACTAGGCGAGATAATGCGCCTTGTCTAAGGTTACTCCATATATACATATATATTATAAATATATGTATCTGTAAATTCTAACCGAAGAATAGAAGCAGAGCCCCATCCAGTTGGTATAAAGGTAAATCAAGCGATGCTGAAACGGTGATAAAACAAGACTCTTTGTCGGATGACGCGTCTGAAACGATTTTATCATTTTGTTAATGAAATGTTCTTTATTTTTTAATTGGTTATAGAATGATTCCTGAATAAATACTACATGTAATTAGTCACTAGCGATATAAATATATATAAAACTACATATATGAGTCATGTTTGTTCAGCCTCACATATATTGGTCTATTTTACTCGAACGTGAATTTTAATTTCATTTAGAAATGATATGAAGTAGTTTCATAGATATTATTCGTTGCACACAGTAATAGAGTGCATATTCGATCGTAGTTTGTCGTGAAACACGCATGTAGTTTGTCGTGAAACACGATCGTAGTTTGTCGTGATACACTATTGTAGATTGTCGTGAAAACGTAGATTGTCGTGAAACACGATCGTAGTTTGTCGTGAAACACGATCGTTGATTGTCGTGAAACACGATCGTAGTTTGTCGTGAAACACGATCGTAGATTGTCTTGAAACACGATCGTAGATTGTCTTGAAACACGATCGTAGATTGTCGAGAAATGTAGATTGTCGTGAAACACTATCGTAGATTGTCTTGAACCACGATCGTAGTTTGTCGTGAAACACGATCGTAAATTGTCGTGAAACACGGTCGTAGTTTGTCGTGAAACACGATCGTAGATTGTCGTGAAACACGATCGTAACTTGTCGTGAAACACGATCGTTACTTGTCGAGAAACGTAGATTGTCGTGAAACACAATCGAAATTGTCGTGAAACACGATCGTAAATTGTCGTGAAACACAATCGTAGATTGTCGTGAAAACGTAGATTGTCGTGTGAAACACGATCGTAGTTTGTCGTGAAACACGATCGTTGATTGTCGTGAAACACGATCGTAGATTGTCGTGAAACGTAGATTGTCGTGAAACACGATCGCCAAAATGTATTTTTATACTTCTTGTCGTGAAACGTAGTTTGTCTTGAAACTCGATCGTAAATTGTCTTGAAACACGATCGTAGATTGTCGTGAAACACGATCGTAGTTTGTCGTGAAACACGATCGTAAATTGTCGTGAAACGTAGATTGTCGTGAAACACGAGTGTAGATTGTATCGTGAAACACGATCGTAGATTGTCTTGAAACATGATCGTAGTTTGTCGTGAAACACGATCGTAGATTGTCGTGAAACACGATCGTAGTTTGTCGTGAAACACGATCGTAGATTGTCGTGAAATGTATTTTTATACTTTTTGTAAACATTAACATAACTAAACATTCCACAACTTGTTTAAAAGAAATACATCAACCGGAAACAGCAGTGTGTAAGGGTATTGTAATATAGTATGTGTTTTGTTTGGTAAGATCAATATTGCATGAACTTTATGAATGTCACGTGTATGATGTAACATCGATGTAGTAGATAAAGTCTTCGGACGTTTGTGACCAGATCAATCTGCGAATACACACAGTATGATCAATAGACATTAACCGTTTAATTTACGTTTTTGCAAAAATGATAAAATCTCCAAATATAAAAGACAAATTGTTTAATAAAGATGAAACTATTTAGGCAAAAGGAGAAATTGCTCATTATGAGTATCTTCTCATTTAGCCAAAAGGGTTTCAAAAGTCGTTTTCTGCAGAGGAGTCTGAAAACGTCTACGTATGTAAAAGGGTTAAATCATTTCCTTCTAGGAAGTACGAACACTGATCTGTATGTATAACTTATCCGACTAAATAACTCAAGTACATGCTTTATAACGTCATATTGTAAATGAACATGAACGAATGGTGTTCATGTATATGAGCCAATCCCTAAATACTAGTAAAAATAAAAGCTATACACCATTTAAGTCTCGCCATTCTTGATAGGGAGACAATTTACATATAACTCTACCATTATATGTACGTCCGTCTGTCCATACCGCTTTCACCAACTGACATATTAGCATAAACCAAGTTTGTTGTTTCGACCATTCTTTTCATTTAAGCAGACGACTTAAAAACGCAATCAAAACAACGTCGGTAAAAAATGAGGAGCAATTTCTCATTTTACAACAATATTTATAATTTCCCATCAACAACCCATCCGACTAATAATGATTTTTTTCGATTTCAAAAAAAATAATTCAAAGCAGTCATAAATAATTGTAGGCAGATCTGTCTCTAAACCATTAAATGGCTTGTTGTATCTACTGGTTGTTATGATCTGAACGTGATTTGGGTTTGGGTTGCAAGAATTAACTCCCTTAAAACTATAATTAAAATGTTGATTCAGTTACTTGTTACCAAAAATGTTGATACTTCTATAACAGGCGATGTTGATTTATTATCACGAAGGGACCGCATCATAGGTGTAAGGGTAGAGCGTCCGTCGTCTCGATGGGGGAGGTCGCGGGTTCAATAGCTTGTCGGGTCATACCAATAACTTTTTAGAATTGTATTAATGACTTTCCCTTAATGACTTTCCCTCCTTGGCGCTCAGGAATACGAGGTAAGTATAACAACTAACTCAGTGTGAGGATAAATGGAGCAGTAGAACTGGTATCTTACCCAGAAAACGCCATGATTTAACTGAACAGTGTTACAAACGGTGTATAGCACCATACACACAAAGATAACAACACGAAAGAAGTTCAATATACATGTCCTCATTATCTTACAAAGTATCATCTTTTACCGCAGATTTTCATTAACCTACACTCCGAACATCATGCTTGTTTGAGTTTAAAGCAACGAACAACCGTGTGTGTCGGGCTGTTATATCCAGCTCTGTCTGTAACGATGAGGATCATGGGTTCGAAGCTTGATTCAAACAATCATACTTCGTCTTCGACCAATGGACTAAGTAGTCTGTGTGAAAGGCGGCTAGTTGCCTTGGAAGACTATGTGTGGAGTAGAGGTGAAAAGAAACACAATTAAGGTTATCTGACCGCCGTGATCTGATCGCCGTGATCTGATCGCCGTGAACTGACCGCCGTGAACTGATCGCCGTGATCTGACGTCCGTGAACTAACCGCCGTGATCTGATCGCCGTGATCTGACCGCCGTGATCTGACCGACGTGAACTGACCGCCGTGATCTTACCACCGTGATCTGACCGCCGTGATCTGACCGCGGTGAACTGACCACCGTCATCTGATCGCCGTGAACTGACCGCCGTGAACTGACCGCCGTGATCTGACCGCCGTGAACTTACCGCCGTGAACTGACCGCCGTGATCTGACCACCGTGATGTGATCGCCGTGATCTTACCGCCGTGAACTTACCGTCTTGATCTGATCGCCTTGAACTGACCGCCGTGAACTGACCGCCTTGAACTGACCGCCGTGATCTGACTGCCGTGATTTGACCGCCATGATCTGACCGCCTTGATATGACCGCCGTGATCTGACCGCCGTGAACTGACCACCGTCATCTGATCGCCGTGAACTGACCGCCGTGAACTGACCGCCGTGATCTGATCGCCGTGAACTGACCGCCGTGAACTGACCGCCGTGATCTTACCACCGTGAACTGACCGCCGTGATCTGACCGCCGTGCACTGACCGCCGTGAACTGACCGCCGTGAACTAACCGCCGTGAACTGACCGCCGTGATCTGACCACCGTGATCTAACCACCGTGATGTGATCGCCGTGATCTGATCGCCGTGAACTGACCGCCGTGAACTGACCGCCGTGATCTTACCACCGTGAACTGACCGCCGTGCACTGACCGCCGTGAACTAACCGCCGTGAACTGACCGCCTTGATCTGACCACCGTGATCTGACCACCGTGATGTGATCGCCGTGATCTGACCGCCGTGAACTTACCGTCTTGATCTGATCGCCGTGAACTGACCGCCGTGAACTGACCGCCTTGAACTGACCGCCGTGATCTGACTGCCGTGATTTGACCGCCATGATCTGACCGCCTTTATATGACCGCCGTGATCTGACCGCCGTGAACTGACCACCGTCATCTGATCGCCGTGAACTGACCGCCGTGATCTGACCACCGTGATCTGACCACCGTGATCTGACCGCCGTGATCTGACCACCGTGATCTGACCACCGTGATCTGACCACCGTGATCTGACCGCCGTGAACTGACCACCGTCATCTGATCGCCGTGAACTGACCGCCGTGAACTGACCGCCGTGAACTGACCGCCGTGATCTGACCACCGTGATCTGACCGCCGTGATCTGATCGCCGTGAACTGACCGCCGTGAACTGACCGCCGTGATCTGACCACCGTGATCTGACCGCCGTGATCTGATCGCCGTGAACTGACCACCGTGAACTGACCGCCGTGATCTGACCGCCGTGCACTATCCGCCGTGAACTGACCACCGTGAACTAACCGCCGTGAACTTACCGCCGTGATCTGATCGCCGTGAACTTACCGCCGTGAACTGACCGCCGTGAACTGACCGCCGTGATCTTACCGCCGTGAACTGACCACATTGAACTGACCGCCGTGATTTGACTGCCGTGATTTGACTCCCGTGATTTGACCTCCTTGATATGACCGCCGTGATCTGACCGCCGTGATCTGACCGCCGTGAACTGACCGCCGTGATCTGACCGCAGTGATATACATGTACATGTTTTACCGTTGACATCGGCGTTAAACTCCCATCAAGTAATCAATAACCGCGAGTGCCCGACGTACATTCAATGTTTTTATTTGTAAATCTATGTCTCCCACCTCTATACTTTGATAGAATGATACATATTTTTCTTCTTTCACAATGTCTTTCCTTTCGATTGTGGAAAACAGTGATGCATTGGTAGAACGTCGGCCTCTTTACTAAAGGTGCCGCGTTCGAATCCCGTGATGAGCGGCTTCTGATGGAATTATATCGGTCTACGTTTAAAGCTGTCTTACAAAGATAACCAACAACAAAATCAAAGCACTGAGACTGCTGACAGCAAGGGGCTAACTTGCAGATTACATTTGGACATGTAACTAACGATCCCGAAAGTCTAACAAGAACACTTTACAATTGCACTTTGCTATCTCCATATATTGAATGATATATATAGGAATCGAACGCATACCGATATTCTATAGTTTGACACAAACTATTTATGCGCATCTGCTATTTTTGTAGTTCCTGTTTAGCACACCTACTCGTTTACAATGGTTTTTTGTCGTTTTATTTTTATGCAATTAACAAATAAACATGTCATATCAAAATCAAATGAAGGTCTCTGCCTAACAATGAAAAATATCTTGAGAATCCTATTCTATTATCAAAGCAGAAAGAAAGTTCCTGTGTATTTGACATTTTCTACGACTTGATGTAACTAAAACATTGTTAAAAGCAACGTAAAACATCATGCGAACGACTTATCATTTTCTAATGGGTTTTCACAAAGCAAAGGCGAAAGAAAATATGCAATGCCTTTGAATTTATTTTAAATTCCAACATTTTGAAGGAGTTGGTTGAAGAGGTGTCAAAGGATGATTGTACCACTGCTATTAGGAATTCAGAATAAAGACAAGATGGATTTATCATTTGATTGACTAGTGGTGTAGATAAAGTCATAATATGTGTATTTTTCCAAACCCGATCATTTTAATGTATAACTTAAATACATAACATTAATTTTTCCAAGGAACACATTTTAATGCCTAAAATGGTCGGTTTTAACTTATTTCAGTTCTTAGAGAGACAGAAGAACGCACACACGTTTTGTTATTTAAGTGACGGATTCTTTGGCGGTACGATACTGTAGACATGAATACTCTGGAAGCAGTACATTCAGTTTAAGCAAATATTCCACAGAAGCATGTGCTTTCATTGACATTAAATACAATCTACGAATAGCAGGACATCTCTCTGAATCCGAAATGGTGTTCAGTAATTGAGAGCTACTGTAGAATGAGATATTTGAAGTAATTCATTGCCGACGATGTAATAAGACTTAAACAATAGGGACTGATTCCAGGCTAGATTTCGATGAGTGTCTTCTGAATTCGCCTACTATAGCAATTGGCTCTGACGAGCCCGTATCAAGGCAATATCGGGCCCGGTGTCAAATAATATAACAATACACATCTACTTTCTTATAATCGTATAACACAATTGACTACTCTGCATAACAGGGTGTGGATACAAAAGTGTAAAATATATTTTAGACAGAAAACAAACTTTCTTTTGCATGTGTAAACATTTATTAAGTTAGTGGGTTTTACCTGAATGCCAGCCTACATTGTTTTTGTGCAATCACGTATTCGTAAACGGACTCTTACCATGTAAACAGGTTAATGCTGGTATTTGTGAAAAGTGTTCAGTTTTATCAAAGTATTTTACAACTCACAAAGCCTTTGTATATTAATTATTTGCTAACGGATTAGATCACGATCATACTGCATTGATTCACACTGAGGAGGCTCAAGTTGTGCCATTGTGCATGAACGGGCTTAACTATAGCTGGGCGTGTCATTGATTACTACAAGTAAAATAATCGGCAACTGTCTATTCTAATGGAGTTATAAATTATTTCTACAAAATACGTTGGCATCAATAACATGAGATATATATATATATACGTTTAACCTGTACCTAACCATCTGTAGCAACGGTGTCCCCGTTGTCTTAAGCTCTGCGCCTGGAAGAAATGTCAAAGTTAAGATAACAAGCGACCGGGTTTCGAACATTGAGTTCGCTGTCAGGGCGGACGTCATTGTATATACAAACGGAGTTCGCTGTCAGGGCGGACGTCATTGTAGATACAGACGGAGTTTGCTGTCAGGGCGGACGTCATTGTAGATACAGACGGAGTTCGCTTTCAGGGCGGACGTCATTGTAGATACAGACGGAGTTCGCTGTCAGGGCGGACGTCATTGTAGATACAGACGCAGTTCGCTGTCAAGGCGGACGTCATCGTAGATACAGACGGAGTTCGCTTTCAGGGCGGACGTCATTGTAGATACAGACGCAGTTCGTTTTTATCAGGCGACACATTTGTTAATTCGATCATTATATTCCTTGATACAGACGACTTGAAACCCCAAAGGAAAAATGCAATAAGAAGTAATTATTAATTTCTCATCAACACCAGATTTCAAATGATAGTCATAAATCAGAATTGAATAAGTATAGGTATGTTTTTTCTAAAAGATTTAAAAATGTTTTAGGTTAAGAACTTAACATTATTTAGGATTTGATTGCAGCATTTGACTTCCCTTTACAAGCTGTTGTAAGGAATAATTTAAATGTTTTAAAATTAGTTAGTACTGTCACATCAGCTCTGTATTCAACAGCCACGGCATATTACTGATACCAGTAAATACGTAAAGCAAAATTCGTCTAGATACTTGTGATACAGATGATAACGCTAACACAAATCTTCATTCTGATTCTTCTGTAGCAGCCGGCTTTTGAAAACATCGTGGGCAAAGGAGAATTAACTCATATTGAACAAGCTTACCTTCTGTCACAATGTTTTCAACGGTATTCAATAAATAAAGCTTCATTTAGAATCGGTGTAGATTTTTCATATTTTTGCCTAAATATTTAAGAGTCTTATGCAGCCGATGATATTTACGTATGTGAAAAAGAGTTGATAAAGCGACCTTGTAATTTACACATGGGTAAAGTAGGGTTGATAAAGCGACCTTGTAATTTACACATGGGTAAAGTAGGGTTGATAAAGCGACTTTGTAATTTACACATGGGTAAAGTAGGGTTGATAAAACGACCTTGTAATTTACACATGAGTAAAGTATTTGTACGTGTCCTAGATTTATCTCTTTCGGTACCAAAGGCAAAAAATACAGATTCATGAGAGTCAGCTCGTAACAAACCGTCTCACCTGACATCACCTGGAATAATTAGGAAATATAAGCACTTTCTCCGTTTTCCTAAATGTGTTTGCATAGATATTAAATCAATATTGTATAACGTGACTCTAGCTTTCTAACACTTCCAAGAGACTTCAGATCACTTTATTCATGGGTCTGTATATGACATATTCATGAATCTGTATACGCACAGATTCAAGGGTCTGTATACTCACATATGCAAGGGTCTGTATATGCAAAGATTCATGGGTCTGTATACGCACACATTCATGGGTCTGTATACACACAATTTCATAAGTCTGTATACGCTTATATTCAAGGGTCTGTATACGCACAGATTCATTGGTTTGTATACGCACAGAGTCAATAGTCTGTATACGCAAACAGTCAAGGGTCTGTATACGCACATACTCATGGGTTTGTAAACGTACATGTTCAAGGGTTCGTATACGCACATATTCAAGGGTCTGTATACGCACATACTCATGGGTCTGTATACTCACAGATTCAAGGGTCTGTATACGCACATAGTCAAGGGTCTGTATACGCACATATTCAAGGGTCTGTATACGCACAGATGCAAGGGTCTGTATACGCACATAGTCAAGAGTCTGTGTACGCACATAATCATGGGTATGTATACGTACATGTTCAAGGGTCTATATACGCACAGATTCAAGGAACTGTATATGCAATTAAAGGGTCAGTATTCGCACAGATTCAAGGGTATGTATACACACATATCCAAGGGAATGTATACGCACAGATTTATGGGTCCTTATACGCACATATTAAGGGGTCTCTACACGCACACATTCATGGGTCCTTATATGCATATATTCAAGGGTCTATATACGCACATAATCATGGGTCTGTATACGCACAGATTCATGGGTCGTATATGCACATATTCAAGGGTCTGTATACGCACAGATTCATGGGTATGTATACGCACATATTCAAGGGTCTGTATACGCACATATTCAAGGGTCTGTATACGCACATATCCAAGAGTCTGTGTACGCACATAATCATGGGTATGTATACGTACATGTTCAAGGGTCTATATACGCAAAGATTCAAGGATCTGTATATGCAAAGATTAAAGGGTCTGTATACGCACAGATTCAAGGAAATGTATACGCACAGATTAATGGGTCCTTATACGCACATATTAAGGGTCCTCTACACGCACACATTCATGGGTTCTTATATGCATATATTCAAGGGTCTATATACGCACATATTCATGGGTCTGTATACTCACAGATTCATGGGTTTGTATTTGCTCATATTCAATGGTATGTATACGCACAGATTCAAGGGTATGTATACGCACACATTCAATGGTCTGTTTACGCACATATTGATGTTTCTGTATATGCACAGATTAATGGGTATGTATAAGCACATATTCAAGGGTATGTATACGCACAGATTCATGTGTTTGTATATGCATATATTCAAGGGTCTATATACGCACATATTCAAGGGTCTGCATACGCACAGAATCAAGGGGTCTGTGTACGCACATATTCAATGGTATGTATACGCACAGATTCAAGGGTATGTATACGCACAGATTCATGTGTTTGTATATGCACATATTCAAGGGTCTGTATACGCACATATTCAATGGTCTCTTTACGCACATATTCATGAGTATGTATACGCACATATGCACGAGTCTGTATACGCACAGATTCATGGGTCTGTATACGCACAGATTCATAGGAGTCCTCTCGTTCAGTAAGATTGTTAAAAACATAAATGCTTATTCTGATTTTACTTAAATCCCTTTCCCACAAACAACAAAGCTGCAGCAGAAGAATTGGAAAAAATATTGGCAAATCTTTTGAAAAATATCAATGAATGAAAGTTTAATAATATAAACGAGTTGAACACCTTGTGGCAAAATTAACAATTGCTCATTATGAGCAACTACTTCTGTTGTCACAATGTTTTCAAAAATAATCTGCTGCAGAGGCGTCATTAACGCGTTTGTATGAGGGGAAAGGGTATTAATAGACACCAAACCGGAAAAACAATAACATATACATTTTAATTAGATATAATCACCAGGGCTTATGACTAAAACTAAGTGGTTATTCATAGTAACTAAGTATCGTATTAACCCTTTTCCACATACAATATACAATTAATCAGCAGCAGACGACTTGGAAAACATCTAGGTAAAATATCTAGGTAGAGTAGTTTAACATCTCTATAAATGAAAGCTTAATCATTAAATGTTGTTGAAAACATTGTGACAAAAGGAGAAATTTGCTTAATATGAACAGTTCACCTTATGCTAAATGATTCAATTGTCGTCTGCTGCAGATGCGTCAAAATCGACTGCGTGTGGGAGATATAGGGTTATTAACTGTCTGATCACACGGATACGTTATTACAAATTTCCCATTTTATCACTTTTCTGGTAAAAGAGTTACCACCATCACGGGAAAGAAATGAGTGTGAAATCCATATTATCATTTATATTTGCTATTTCAATCACAGGTGAGAATTTCAAGTTATATTTATAGTTCGGTTATATATACATGTAACTTTTTTTATTCTTTATTTTGATGTATTTCTTTTCCATTGTAAACACTTTGATTCATAGAGCATTTTATATTTAAATACAGTGAACTCGACAGTTCCGGGTCATCGACAATTCCGGGTCACATTTGGAAAAAAATGTTTAGTATTCGAGAATGATACAGTATTTTGACAATTTGATTATCAAGTCATATTTCCCATTAGGTTGGCTAGTTTCACTTCGATTTAGGTCGTTGTCATTTCAAGAACTGATGTCGTAATCTCGAAACGCTTGACTGCATCGAATCCCGCGAAAGCAAAATCTCAATATTTTTATTTACCTGTCTCAGCGTAAATTGCTGATTGTAGCCATAATTTTAGTAATACAGGTATGTTTTGCACATAAATGTGTAGGTTATTTACTACTGAACAAGATTCATATTTTGTATTGACTTGTCGAAGTTGTTTATGCCAAACTAGCGGATAAATTTGACCTAGTTCACATACGACACTTCCGGGTCAGCCAAAAGGAATTTCTCAAAATTATCAATTTATTAGTAAAACTATTTTGGTAACTTTTTAAGAATAATTTAAAGCTTATGGTGACAAATCAATGTTAACAATTTGTTATTAAAATTCATTTTTTTTTGTCAAATATGACTTATTAGTTGGTTGAAATATGCATCAGTTTTCGTGCATGAAAGTGTGTACAGTAAATTTGGCCCCATCACTGTTCTGTTTTTTATGCAATAGGTAATTGCAAGTGATATATTCTAGTTCTTTCTTTTCATATTATTTTAATAAAAATGTTAAATGAATATCTTGTTATTAAAAAACAGCTGTTTGAGGTTACCCCAGATAACAGAAATAAATATGTGTCACGTGACCCGGAAATGGCAAGTTCGACCCGAAACTGTCAAATTTACAGCTTGCAATTACAGACACTAAAGAAACATTTTAACAAATTTATATAATTGTTGAATTATATCATCGTGGGGAGGAAGTATTTGTTTAACATTTTATGTAGTTTTTTTTCTTTCAACTTTCCTTTCAAAGAGACAATATTCGTTTATTTGGTTACTGACCCGGAACTCTCGAGTTCACTGTATGTTAAGAAAACAAGTAAATAAATGCTTTATCATTAACAAAGTACAAGTGAATGCTTATGGGATATTATTATTCTGTCATGAGAAAAACACATTTTAAAAACAGCATAAAACTGCAGAATATTAATATCTTCAATATGTTCATGGTGGTTAAATAAACGATGTGTGTTTGTTTCTATGTGGGACCAAGCCCCGGTAGCTCAGTCGGTTGCAACGCGGGCTGTCAATCCAGGGATTGTGAGTTCGAATCCCAGTTTGGTCAACATTCTCTCCGACGTTTGATAAAAGTCACTGCGACATACGTCATTCGTCTTTCACTAATGGGCTAAGAGTATATGTGGAAAAGCTGTCAGTTGCTTGGAAAGTTGGTGGATTACTGGTGTGTTAAGGCAGGATACGCATGGAAAGGTGAACTGGCCCCCGTGATATGACTGTAAAAAAACCTGTTGAAAACGGCGTTAAACCCTTATCAATCAATTGTTTCGTTGTCAGAAGTGTATTTCCAATTCGTGAGCACCAAAAGTGATATTGTTTTACAAGTAACTTTGCCACAAGTAAAAACAGATATGTTGGTGTTTACGAATGGAAAGTTTCCCGAATTACAACTGATCTGTTTGGTTACTTATTACTGTCTCAAACTGTGTTTTATCAAGTGATACTTATTACTGTCTCAAACTATGTTTTATCAAGTGATACTTATTACTGTCTCAAACTATGTTTTATCAAGTGATACTTATTACTGTCTCAAACTGTGTTTTATCAAGTGATACTTATTACTGTCTCAAACTGTGTTTTATCAAGTGATACTAATTACTGACTCAAACTCAAACATGAATATATGAGTTGAATATACATTGTACGATTATTAACGCAAATATGCTAGCTAACATCATATTAAGTTCTTCTTGAAAATTGTATACATGTATGTGTGTAACCTGTCTTCACCATGACTTCAAATTTGTATGTGTTTATCGTGCATGATTAGTTTGCAACAGGATTTCAGGAGGGCGGCCATGACGTAACAGGGAGGATCTAAGATCAGACTCAGCAAAGGGGCTGGTAGCAGAATACCGTGACTGATACAATCACGGCATTCATTGTGTTTAATGGGAACTGGTTTTTTATTTTATTTTAATTACAAAATCAAATCATTTAACATTTCTTAAAATTATTTGAGAATATAACGAAAAACAGATTCAATATTACATATTCTTTAAACAATGTAGTGACACTGATTTAATGCAATCAAATTTGTTCTCGTGTACAACAGATTTCACATGCCTTTGCACGTGGCTAACACATTTAGGTATGGAAACTAAGTTGGAATACTTCATTACTTTGCCATAAATTCACTTGTCGAATATGGCTTACAGTTCGTTTTCACTGAACGCCGCTGACTGTATTGGTATAAACAAAATGTTAGAAATAAGGAAACTTATCCGCCCTGATATATAAACTGACATACTGTCGAAAAGCTCCAATCAATCAATCGAACTATTTGACCACAGGCGTCCGAGTTTTCGTTTGAGAACATTAGGAATAAAACCCACACAATACAGTGTTACTACAAATAGTCTCTCTATATGGACCATATACTATATAATAATAATGACCGACACAGGACGGAGGTAGTATAATAGTCTCTCTATATGGACCATATACTATATAATAATAATGACCGACACAGGACGGAGGTAGTATAACTAGTCTCTCTATATGGACCATATACTATATAATAATAATGACCGACACAGGACGGAGGTAGTATAAATAGTCTCTCTATATGGACCATATACTATATAATAATAATGACCGACACAGGACGGAGGTAGTATAAATAGTCTCTCTATATGGACCATATACTATATAATAATAATGACCGACACAGGACGGAGGTAGTATAAATAGTCTCTCTATATGGACCATATACTATATAATAATAATGACCGACACAGGACGGAGGTAGTATAAATAGTCTCTCTATATGGACCATATACTATATAATAATAATGACCGACACAGGACGGAGGTAGTATAAATAGTCTCTCTATATGGACCATATACTATATAATAATAATGACCGACACAGGACGGAGGTAGTATAAATAGTCTCTCTATATGGACCATATACTATATAATAATAATGACCGACACAGGACGGAGGTAGTATAAATAGTCTCTCTATATGGACCATATACTATATAATAATAATGACCGACACAGGACGGAGGTAGTATAAATAGTCTCTCTATATGGACCATATACTATATAATAATAATGACCGACACAGGACGGAGGTAGTATAAATAGTCTCTCTATATGGACCATATACTATATAATAATAATGACCGACACAGGACGGAGGTAGTATAAATAGTCTCTCTATATGGACCATATACTATATAATAATAATGACCGACACAGGACGGAGGTAGTATAAATAGTCTCTCTATATGGACCATATACTATATAATAATAATGACCGACACAGGACGGAGGTAGTATAAATAGTCTCTCTATATGGACCATATACTATATAATAATAATGACCGACACAGGACGGAGGTAGTATAAATCATATACCATAATAATACAGACCGTAATGTTTTCCTTTGAGAACATTTGGAAAATCACACACCGGCCTGTGGTCCTATAAATACTTTCTCTATAAATTCAAAATTTATTTGTAATTGGTATGGTTCATTTATTTTAGTAATAATAATATAAAACCCTATAGAGAGGGTATTTATAATAAAACGTTCTTGTGTGGGGTTTTCCCAAATGTTCTCAAACGAAAACATAGCCGTCATTATTATTATTGTACGAGTATATGAACTATAAGGAAAGACTATTTGTAGCTGAACACGGTCTTTTGTTGAGTTTTTACAAATGTTCTTAAATGAAAATTACCTATGATTTGAACCCGTTTTGCCAGAAGCAGATCATTGATTTTTCAGTTGTGCACAGCGAGTATTTGACAGATGCCAAAACATGGGTCGATACGAATAAAGCATGCGACCTGTCACAGCCAAACATTCGCTTTCAAGGAGAAGTTCCAACAGTGACGTCAGATTTATCTTCCCAACTTGGTGAAGACGAACATGCCTGGGTTGGCTACGTGAAGGATTTCGTCGTTCTACAGTTTACGGGTCTGTGTTAGAACTGCCCTCTATGATATAGTGTATAAACTGTTTTTAAAGACCACCCATTGGAAAAGAACAACCTGATCTTTGTTCTTAGGTAGTCTTTTATTACAGGGTCATTCATGCAGAAATTGAGCAATTTGGAAATTTAAGTGCGGTTGCTATAGACAGGGAATTGCTAAGCAAAGGTGGTCTTTATCACAGGTTTGACTGTACATGTATATTAACTTTCTGTCACATGCAGACATACATGGGCGCATCTGCATCAGAACAATTATGAAAGCCCTGGTTAAAAAATGAGAATTTGCTCAAAAAACTAAAATATATTTGTCATAATCCATTCAACTCTATTCAATGAGTGTTCTTTCTAAATTATCTTTACCTAGATGTTTGCAAAGTCGTCTGCTGTTGAGTTACTGTATGTGTAAATGATTAATATCTAGAGGTTAACACTATATTTAGCTGTCGATATGCTATTTTCTGACGCGATAGCTTAGAAACTCTTTGAAAAATATATCACTATTTAGATAATTGTATTTTTCTACAAAGAGTTTGAAACATTGTTAGAAAGGGGGGGATTATTCATTCTTTTTCCTCACTATCTTTCAAAGTCAGCCGATGCGTCAAAAGGGAAAGGCTTAAAAAATATTAAAGTATAGATAACTAATTTTAGCTTAATGGCTCTTAATATATCTGCATCAACCTTCCATTACAATGCATGAAATAATACATCATGTTAAATATGAAATGTTTAATTTTGCCATGTACAGTTCTACATCTAACCAAGGGTAACAACAGGCCCGGGCAGAGAAAAGTTAGTGCTCTAATGAATGGTTCCTCTGTAGAGGTTCATTTGTATATATTATTGATATTATGGGATACAGTTTAAGTGTATTGTATTGCATTGTATTGTATTGTAAATGTGTATGTGTTATTATAAAGAAGTGTTTGTACCTCAGAGGTGATGTTTTCAGAGGTTATCCGGTATCCTAAGTCAGTCCGTATTTAGTTGGGCCCTGGCCTTGAATCGATATAATACCGGTGTCAAGAGATATAATACCCAGTGTCAAGAGATGTAATACCGGTGTCAAGATATATAATACCGGTGTCAAGAAATATAATACCGGTGTCAATAAATATAATACCGGTGTCAAGAAATGTAATACCGGTGTCAAGAGATATAATACCGGTGTCAAGAAATGTAATACTGGTGTCAAGAGATATAATACCGGTGTCAAAAAATTAATATCGGTGTCAAGAAATGTAATACCGGTGTCAAGAGATATAATACCGGTGTCAAGAGATACAATACCGGTGTCAAGAAATATAATACCGGTGTCACAGAGATATAATACCGGTGTCAAGAGATATAATACCGGTGTCAAGAGATATAATACTGGTGTCAAGAAATGTAATACCGTTGTCAAGAGATATAATACCGGTGTCAAGAAATATAATACTGGTGTCACGAGATATACTACCGGTGTCAAGAAATGTAATAACGGTGACAAGAAATGTAATACTGGTGTCAAGAGATATAATACCGGTGTCAAGAAATATAATACCGGTGTCAAGAGATATAATACCGGTGTCAAGAGATATAATACCGGTGTCAAGATATATAATACCGGTGTCAAGAGATACAATACCGGTGTCAAGAAATGTAATACCGGTGTCAAGAGATATAATACTGGTGTCAAGAAATGTAATACCGGTGTCAAGAGATATACTACCGGTGTCAACAAAATGTAATACCGGTGTCAAGAGATATAATACTGGTGTCAAAAACTGTAATACCGGTGTCAAGAGATATAATACCGATGTCAAAAAATGTAATACCGGTCTCAAGAGATATAATACCGATGTCAAGAGATATAATACCGGTGTCAAGAAATGTAATACCGGTGTCAAGAGATATAATACTGGTGCTTATCTTTCTGATTTTTTGGGCTCGTTTTAAATGTCATTTACATTAAAAGCGAAAAGCGATACAGGTGTATCGTCCATTCACCTATTTTCGATACGTACCTGTTTCCGATACTTTTTTCTGCACGCGCGTATAAGTTAATGTGTAGTTCAATGACGTCACAGTTGGTTTACAATCTACTTCATCCAGTGTTATATTCGATTCGCTCGAAAAAAAAAATCAAAATTCGTCGCAAACAGGTCATATATTTTACAACATTATCACAAAAACAGTATTTTACTATTACTTTTTACCAGTTGCGTAGAAACTGCAATCAATTAAACTTCCTAAATGGAAAAATAAAGAAAATGACATTTACCGTAAAGATTATTTTCTCTACTGCAGAAGATATCACTGTCACACGAGACTATGCAAAAAAAATGTACATGGTGTGCCAAAAAGATCGCACCCCTGTCTACAGACTTGATAACTGTATATCCCCCCTTTCATAACACTGATACTCAGGAATGAACTGTTAATATTGAATAAATTTAGGTTCAAACTCAAATTGTAACTGTTTTCTGAAATATCTGAATTCATTCAAATCTTTTGAGCTATCTGTACTTATTTATGCTCTTCAGCTTGGAGGTATCGAAAATAGGTCAAGACAACATTCAAAATGGTCAACCTACATGTGTTTTCTTTTTATAAAGTAATTTTTTTTCAAAATTAAATAGTTATTTGATATATATTTTAGTGGGTGAGAATGAATTGATCTAAAGTATGTTTGTGTTTTTATTTGTTTATTTGCTTTCTTCTATGCTTAAAAAGAAAATGTCGCTTATGGTATCGAAAACCCGTCAAACCTCGTTTGCATTTGCAGTGTGGTTGGTACCCGGTGTACCACAGTAAACCTTTACTTACAAGTCTACTTGTGGCATTGGTCTGGTACCCAATCTACCATAGTAGGTTAGTACCGATACAAATGATGTTCGTTAACTCGACAGCGGACCAAAACAACCTGATGTTTGGGATCGATACATGTATGATGAAGCAAACAACTAAAGGAGCTTGAAATAGTTTGACTGCAAACAAAATTGGCTGTCTCAACGTGTTATTATAATTAAAAACTGTTTAACCCTTTCCCATATACAACACATCTGCAGCAGACGACTATGAACACATTTAGCTTAAATATGCAAACGGTTTGTAAATGAAAGTATAACCATTGCATAGAGTTGAAAACATTGTGGTAAAAAGAGAAATTGCTCGTTATGAGCAATTTTTCATTTTGCCGCAATATTGTCAAAAGTCGTCTTCTACAGAGGCGTGATAAAGCGTCTTGCATATGGGAAAGGGTTCAAGTGAAACAGCTCCAATACTTTGATGAAGATAAAATAATTGTTAACGAAACATATAAACTCTTAATAAGACAGAATGATAATGAAATAGGAATAAATACATTTTATTTCTTTACAGGGTGTTATGAGACGTCTGTACCTATTGGTTCCTCAGTTTATCCGTCAATCGAACAGTGTCTGTATATGTGTAACGACACCAAAACTGTCATCATAGGACTTCAAAAACGAGAATCGGTTTGTACCAAATATCTATTGATTGTATTAACTCTTTTTTCAAACACAACCGCTCTGCAGCAGATGACGTTGTAAACATATATGAAAAAACATAGACACATTGTATCAGAAGGAGGAACTGTTCATTGTAAGAAACTTTCCCTGTTGCATATTTTTTATTTATGTTTTAAAAACCTGCTGCAGTTGTGTTTAATTGAACCTGAATGTGGAAAAGGACTTAATGACAACATTTCTGTTTTCAGGAAAGGTTTTAAGCTTTCAAATATGTAGGGAAAACAACAATATATTATTTTTTCATTCATAAGGTATGAATCGGAATAGAAGATGTATTCTTCTGTCTTTCACCGCCTCTGTGGTTTAGTGGTAGAGGTGCCTAGGCTGCGAGAGGTCGCAGGTTCGATTCCCGGCCAGGTTATACTAAAGACTTAAAGATGGTATAAATGGCTTTCCCTTCTTGCGACTAACTCGCTGGAATCAGTATGAATGAACCAGTAGCTCTTGTAACCAACCCAGAAGATGTCGTGGTATAACGAAAACATTGTTAAAAGTGGCGTAAAACACCATTCAAACACATAGTTTTATTTCCTTCAGATTGTTTGAACATGTTATATGTTGATGATGCTTCTGAGGTTAATTTTACCAATGCTATAATCATATCCTTGGCACAGTCTTAAATCGTCCCTGAAGTTCCTCAAGTTGTCCTTGAAGCCTCGACCAAAACCAATGAACTATGTCATTTGATAGGAAATTGGATTAATTTTGAAGCCTTTTAAGCTTGATTTTCGCGTTGGGTAACTCATATACAGAAGGCGATATAAATATAGTTATAATTAATTTAGTGTTTAAATAAACCTTATTCCAAATTTAAAATTTATTTATCCCGCTATACGATACTTTAAGCAACATTTTCTAATGCGCAAACTTGTTTTGCGAAACATGCACGTGCAGTCGAATATTTGCCAATATTGTTCCTTACTTTTTAATAAGATTAAGCACAGAAATGAAGAAGACACATTTCTCAGTGTTTATGCAAGAAAGTCCTGGATGGTGATACTAGTTGAATGATTTAGCGGTACAATTGTATTTCGTTTTAGACTGGAACCGATTTTTTATGTCTCGGTAGCCAAATCACTAGACGTGCGGACGATTGTGAAGCCAACTGTCCTAACTCCCATTTGTTATGTGGTGATCCGGAAGAACAAACCATCGCTGTGTATAAAACAGGTAACATTAAGCGACGCTCTGCGAAAACTAACACTTAGCCTTCTGCAACCCTCGAAGATCCATACTAAGCTGCGCGTCCACATAGCTTGACCCGACTTTACACTATTCGCTAAAAGTCATAGGACACTTCTGATACACATTGTCCATTTGGATCTCACTGCATAGTTGCGCAGGCAGATCTTTTTCCACAACTGTAATACTTACGTTAAGGGTGTTTTTCACAGAGCACCGCTAGTTTACTGTTGGTCAGATGGAAGCAATTCATTTTCCATAGGCGACCATTATAGCGTTTTGTGCTATGGCTCTTTCCCAACAGTTGAAATAACCCAGAAACCTATTCATTCGAAGCTCATTATCAAAACTACCAAAAAAGCACACACAAAATCACATGCTATCCCACCTTTACTTTTAGCTATGACGTCAAATCAAAGGTCACTCTTATTCCGCAGTGAATTTTACTTTCAATTTAAGAAAATTCATGTTGCTCTGAAAATGTGGCTCCGAAGCTGTCAAAAAAGCTAATGCTAGGTTTACATGATGCTCCCGGAGGCTACGGCAATCTCGTTTCTGGCAACCGTGGACAAAACGGGATGGACGTGAGACAACGTGGATGGACGGAATTGGCAAACTTGACAGGCAGTGATTGCCGTGGATGCCGGGCCATATTTTTAAACTGTCAAAAGATTTGCCACGGCAGTCACGGTGCGGATGAAAACGTACCCACCAAACATGCAAATACAAATTATTCTTCAGTTTGGGCATTCATGATGATGTCTCGTCGAAATCTCAGGATACAATGATTGCTATTGCTTGGGAGATCTTCTTTTTATACCGTGGGCACTAACGTGCTCCAAAGCTGACCGGCTTCGTAGAAAGTCTTGACAGAACGTGAAAAACGTGGTAGACCTTAATCAGAACATGAAAACGTGAGGGACCCCATCAGAACGGGAGCGAACGTACTGGCATCTGCGGTGGACTGCAGGCCAAACCGTAGTGTGCCTTGGAGCCTCCGGCACTCAGCCCCTTTCCCTTCCACGGCCCGTCACGGATATACCGTGATAGACCGTGAGAAAACTTGACAAGACCTAACACAACTTGAGTACAGAGAAAAGGTGTCCAAAATCCCACGGCGCACTACGATTCGGGCACATGGAGCTGCCGTGGCCGCCGGTAACAGAATGTAAAAACCTAGCATAAAAGCAAACAATGTTTTGATCACAAATCAGTCAAAGGGTATTCAACTTTATTAAAAACACTTTCAACTTTCAACAAATTCATTATTGTCCAATTGACCACTTCAGTCTCATGAATTCATCTGAAATTCCCTGGACAAAACTGTCTGCCCGGCAAGCTGATCCGAATTACTTCCCTTTGACCTGTTATTGAATTCTCCGGGTAAACTGACACGTCAGGGAGAGGCTTAATACAGATATCTTCCTATCGATTTTTACACTTTTGGTTATGACAGATTAGTCATGCATTTTGACTGAATACACGAAGGATTGCGATTGCCTTCATAGTCAAGTATGCGTACTAATACCAACCCTGGCGTCCAGATAAGACGGAGCAGATGGACAGTGTGATCGTAACCTACGCTGTACAGAAATGCCAGATAAGACGGAGCAGATGGACAGTGTGGTCGTAACCTGTGCTGTACAGAAATGACAACATGGACCTTTTTCGCTAGGATATAATGAACAACTTTACTATGGAATATATGTTCCAATCTTGGTTTACGACACTAGTATTATCTACGGTCTGTTCTTAGGTATCGATGAACGATGTACGTATGAATTTACTAGGAATACTGTTGGCCAAGTTTAGAAAGGAAGGATAAATAATGCAGGCTATTATAATCTTGTTAAGTACAATACACTCGCGACAATTCGAAGTCGAAATGGACTGTAAAGTTCTTCGAATTATCAATATGTTTCAGTTATTCATCAATGTATGCTGATCAAGCTTCGTAATCCATTTATACATAAAATATTTATTATGAATATTAAGCAAGTGATCAAATCATATCTTGAAAACTGCGCTGAAGCAGTCATGATTACACGTCGGAGCAATAAGAACTGCTGCTACGCTGATTTCAAAAAGTAGAAACGTTCGAGGAATCTATGTTCAAAACATCGTGAGTGCACTGTAATATTATTTCATAAGCGGGTCAAATAAAACAAGATAAATGTTAATTTGTACAGATATACAGAACAGAACAGAACTTTAATACATATCTCGGTACAACATGAGGAAATGGTATAATTACAAGAAATGTATTTAAATGCGTGATATCATATTTCATTCATTTTTTATGCGCGGGATTCAGCTATGCTGAATACCTCCGTATATTGTCAGGCCAAGCTTTCAGGAAGTGTAAATTTGTAAATTGTTTGTGCTGCCCTCTGTTTTTTCAAAATGGACAATATTTCTTGATTGTCCAGGGATCAGTTAAATACGTTTCACAACAAGCTAAACAGTGTGCACATTATACAAAGTAAGCGTAAAGTTTTAATCCATGAAGTTGTATACATAATTTAGAAATTTAAGTTAAAACATAAGGATCTTAAATGTTTCTTTTAAATATATGGAAAACGAGTAGATTGAAAGCGAGTAGCTCAAAAACCTTTTGAGAAAATCCCTGCAATGAAAAATACGGAAATACGGCTGTCGTGTATCGTCAACATTTTCCCTTGTTAACAATCTACAGGCTACATTTTGCAACGGATCTTCATGAAAAGTTATCAGAACATTCATCTTCATCAAATTTTGGACAAGTTCGAAACTGGGCTATTTGAGGTCAAAAACTAGGTCACTAGGTCAAATTGAAGGAACAATTTGTTAACACTCTAGAGGCCTCATTTTCAACTTGAGCATGTTGAAACTTTATCAGAATGTTTGTCTTGATAATGTTAGTCAAGTTCGAACATGAGTCATGTCATATTGGGTCAGAAACTAGGTTACTAGGCCAAATTGAAGGAAAATCTTGTTAATACTGTAGAAGCCACATTTGATCTATATGATATCTTGGCCAAGTTCGAATATGGGTCAAGCCGGGTCAAAACCTAGGTCACTAAGCCAAATTGAATGGAAATCTTGTTAATACTTCACAGGCTTTATTTTCAACTTGAGCATGTTGAAACTTTATCAGAATACAAAGGAAAAGCTTGTTAACACTCTAGAGGCCGCAATTTTTGCTTCAGCATTTTGAAACTTTATCAGAATGTTTGTATTAATGATATCCAGGTCAAGTTTGAATATTGGTCAGAAACATTGGGTCATAAACTAGGTCACTAGGCCAAATTGAAAGAAAATATTGTTAACACTCTGGATACTGCATTTTTAGCTTGATCATGTTGAAACTGTATCAGAATGTCTATCTTGATGATATCTAGGTCAAGTTCTTACATGGGTCATGTTGGATCAAAAACAAGGTCACTAAGTCAAATTGAAGGAAAATCTTGTTAACACTCTAGAGCCAACATCCCCACATTTAAGTACTTTCAGTACTTTGATTATTAAAGGGGGGATTGTACTCAGTCATCCATGGATACTCTGCTATAGAAATTGTCTTATGATTTAGAGTATTGATTGGTTGCTCGGTGGTCTTATTATCGCCCTACGTGTACACAACGACATATGTCGTGGACGAGTGTTTAGCCAGCAGGATTTAAGACCCGACGACCCGGGCTTGATACTGCATGTGACGATCATAAGTATTGCAAAATGTGTTAAATTCGTTGTAAAACCCTAAATGTTTCATATATTTTATACAGTTAACTACGACATAAGTAAACATGACAGGCAACGTTCAAATTGGGATGAAGAAGGACACGATTGTTTAACGGTTAACAATCCAAGGACTAACGAGAAACGATGGGAGAAATGCAGCGATAATCACCCGCCTTGTTTTGCAGGTGAATAATTGAGTCGCGTCTAGCGATTTCCTTTTCTTATTACATCTGTAAACAGGTTACTCTTTCGACGTCGAATTGTCTTAACTTGACACTTCCGTGCGTGTGTGCGTGCGGAACGGAAATGGAAGAAGAAGACCTACTGTTTGCCAATTATTATCATTTAAACAGAAGGGCATTGCGATTCGGTAGAAATAGAAGATACTTATTGGATCCAGCCCTGGATATCGTTGTTTAACATGCGAAAGATACGAATCGGATCCGAATCGGTTTGAGAACGGGATAATCGGGACGTCTTCGGCTGGAACGGCTGAATCTGGATGCTTCCTGAACAATATCTGATTGTTGTCGTCATTAAATAAATGTTTTTACATATTTTGATTAAGTTTAAATTTCCTGTCACGAAGCATATGATCTTGATCAGACTTTCGACAAATTGTAATCGGGAATGGTCCTATCAAGGACGACAGTAAACATCCTGAATATGTGACTCTGAGGCTTTAACTAAACTAGTATCGTAATATCTATCTTTCGCTAGGTTGTTTCCCTTTTCTCTTTCTCATCATTACATAAACGGAAGAAAATTAATTTCATGTCATTCTAATATCCAGGTTACAGGCGAACGAGACATACTTTGGAAGATGGGGAAGGGCACAAAGAAGCACCTAAATACTTCTATAATAATTGTTATCGTAGAATTATGTCAATACTGAGGATTCAAAGTAATTCATACGTCCAACTAAAAAAGAGTTTCAGGGAATAGTATACTCACTGTTGGTTAATTGATTTATTTTTTACGCCGCTTTCAACATTGTTTTAGTTATTACAAGGCGTTCCCTGGGTAAGTTACCAGTCATTATCGTCCATTTATCCTGACACCAGCCAGTCAGTCGTAATGCTAATCCCGCAACCCTACGTGCCAAGGAGGGAAGCCATTACTACCATTTTTAAGTATTTGGTATGACCTGACCGGGGATCGAACCTGCGACCTCCCGCACCGAGGCGGACGCTCTACCACTACACAACATTTTTTAAAGAGTCGAAATCAAATGCTCATTATACAGGTCAAACCTTCAGGAAATGCCTAATTGAAATTCATGTAATATCAAATGCATTTCGGATACATCGGTTTATAGATAAACTAGCATGAAAAACCTGGCTGATTATTACTATACCTTGGGAATGCACATAAATTATTTGCCAAAACATTTGACGTGCACAAATTCCAACAAATTTCTTACGTCAATTCCATAAACCCTACAAAGGTATGTGTAGCCCCATGAAATATAACAGAAATAAATTTCAAATGATGCAAAACTGAAGAGGCAACAATATCTTAACCCTTTCCCTCATACCACATATCTGCAGCAGACGACTTTGAAAACATATATAAACAAGATGTGTTTGTGAAACACTGATGCACCCCAATGGCAACATCTAGGTCAAAGGTCAAGGTCGCCAGGTCAAAAATGTTGGTACTGACAGAAAGGTCATGTCACAAGGAATACACATGTGAAATATGGTAGCCGTACCTGTTATGGTTCAAAAGTAGTGGTCAAGGTTAAAGTTTTTTTCGAGAATGGCAACATCTAGGTCAAAGGTCAAGGTCGCAAGGTGAACATTTTTGGTACTGACAGAAAGGTCATCTCACAAGATATACACATGAAATATGGTAGCCGTACCTGTTATGGTTCAAAAGTAGTCGTCAAGGTTAAAGTTTTTATCGAGAATGGCAACATCTAGGTCAAAGGTCAAGGTCGCAAGGTAAAACATTTTGGTACTGACAGAAAGGTCATGTCACAAGGTATACACATGTGAAATATCGTAGCCTTACCTGTTATGGTTCAAAAGTAGTGGGGAAGGTTAAAACAAAAATTGAGAATGGCAACATCTAGGTCAAAGGTCAAGGTCGCAAGGTCAAAAATGTTGGTACTGACAGAAAGGTCATGTCACAAGGAATACACATGTGAAATATGGTAGCCGTATCTGTTATGGTTTAAAAGTAATGGCCAAGGTTAAAGTTTTTTTCGAGAATGGCAACATCTAGGTCAAAGGTCAAGGTCGCAAGGTCAAAAATGTTGGTACTGACAGAAAGGTCATGTCACAAGGAATACACATGCGAAATATGGTAGCCGTACCTGTTATGGTTCAAAAGAAATGGCCAAGGTTAAAGTTTGTTTCGAGAATGGCAACATCTAGGTCAAAGGTCAAGGTCGCAAGGTGAAAAATTTTGGTACTGACAGAAAGGTCATGTCACAAGATTTACACATGAAATATGGTAACCGTACCTGTTATGGTTCAAAAATAGTGGTCAAGGTTAACGGTTTTTTTCGAGAATGGCAACATCTAGGTCAAAGGTCAAGGTCGCAAGGTAAACATTTTGGTAGTGACAGAAAGGTCATGTCACAAGGTATACACATGTGAAATATGGTAGCCGTACCTGTTATGGTTCAAAAGTAGTCGTCAAGGTTAAAGTTTTTATCGAGAATGGCAACATCTAGGTCAAAGGTCAAGGTCGCAAGGTAAAAATTTTTGGTACTGACAGAAAGGTCATGTCACAAGGTATACACATGTGAAATATGGTAGCCTTACCTGTTATGGTTCAAAAGTAGTGGGGAAGGTTAAAACAAAAATTGAGAATTGCAACATCTAGGTCAAAGGTCAAGGTCGCAAGGTCAAAAATGTTGGTACTGACAGAAAGGTCATGTCACAAGGAATACACATGTGAAATATGGTAGCCGTATCTGTTATGGTTCAAAAGTAATGGCCAAGGTTAAAGTTTTTTTCGAGAATGGCAACATCTAGGTCAAAGGTCAAGGTCGCAAGGTCAAAATTGTTGGTACTGACAGAAAGGTCATGTCACAAGGAATACACATGTGAAATATGGTAGCCGTACCTGTTATGGTTCAAAAGTAATGGCCAAGGTTAAAGTTTTTTTCGAGAATGGCAACATCTAGGTCAAAGGTGGTCAAGGTCGCAAGGTCAAAAATGTTGGTACTGACAGAAAGGTCATGTCACAAGGAATACACATGTGAAATATGGTAGCCGTACCTGTTATGGTTCAAAAATAATGGCCAAGGTTAAAGTTTTTTTCGAGAATGGCAACATCTAGGTCAAAGGTCAAGGTCGCAAGGTCAAACATTTTGGTACTGACAGAAGGGTAATGTCACAAGAAATACACATGTGAAATATGGTAGCCGTACCTGTTATGGTTCAAAAGTAGTGGTCAAGGTTAAAGTTTTTTTCGTGCAGACAGGCCAAAAACTACATCTAGGTCAAAGGTCAATGTCGCAAGGTCAAAAATGTTGGTACTGACAGAAAGGTCATGTCACAAGGAATACACATGTGAAATATGGTAGCCGAATCTGTTATGGTTCAAAAGTAATGGCCAAGGTTAAAGTTTTTTTCGAGAATGGCAACATCTAGGTCAAAGGCCAAAAACTATATGCCCCCCGAATCGGAGATTCCGGGGGGGGGGGGGGGGGGGGGGGCATAAAAACCATGGAAAATCTTTGAGGATGAAGGTATGATTACTGAAAAGAGTTGAAAACATTGTCACAATGATTTTAAAAGTCGTATGCTGCAGAGGCGTCAGAAGGCGTCTATAGGTTAGGAAATGGTTACATTTCCAGACATGACTCACACATCTTGTTTATTGTATATTTACCAACAGTCCCCTCCTCTAAATTTCGCCAATACGGTTATGTACATAAGTTACGAGACACGATGTATCTTTACTTTACGAACAAGCCAACTGAACAGTTCAGGGGATTCTGTCAGACAGGTATTATAATACACTTATTTTATGCATACAACTGTGTTCGAAGAAATATATGTGTCGCCTGTCAATACGTAACTAAACGAAAGTGTTTCGGTCGGTCGAGAGGGGTAAACATTATGACGGAGATATGATACATTGTACCAAGGCAGGCAACACCTACTCCTGGTACTGATTAAATGCTTGTTGATGGATGGTAGAGGATACGACTGGATTATATCATGTTAGCGCACACTGCCAAACATTAAGTTGATTATATCCTGTTAGCGCACTGTTCCAAACATTGAGTTGATTATATCCTGTTAGCGCACTGTTCCAAACATTGAGTTAATTATATCCTGTTAGCGCACTGTTCCAAACATTGAGTTGATTATATCCTGTTAGCGCACTGTTCAAAACATTGAGTTGATTATATCCTGTTAGCGCACTGTTCCAAACATTGATTATATCCTGTTAGCGCACTGTTCCAAACATTGAGTTGATTATATCCTGTTAGCGCACTCTGTCAAACATTGAGTTGAGTATATCCTGTTAGCGCACTGTTCCAAACATTGATTATATCATGTTAGCGCTCTCTGCCAAACATTGAGTTGATTATATCCTGTTAGCGCACTGTTCCGAACATTGATTATATCCTGTTAGCGCACTGTTACGAACATTGTTTTTATCCTGTTAGCGCCCTCTGCCAAACATTGATTATATGATGTTAGTGCACTCTGCCAAACATTGAGTTGATTATATCCTGTTAGCGCACTGTTCCAAACATTGATTATATCATGTTAGCGCACTCTGCCAAACATTGAGTTGATTATATCCTGTTAGCGCACTCTGCCAAACATTGAGTTGATTATATCCTGTTAGCGCACTGTTCCAAACATTGCTTATATCATGTTAGCGCACTCTGCCAAACATTGAGTTTATTATATCATGTTAGCGCACTCTGTCAAACATTGAGTTGATTATATCCTGTTAGCGCACTGTTCCGAACATTGAGTTGTATCAAGATATATATTTCATGTAGTTCGCCATTTGGTGAACATCTTCCACATATAATTAATTAAACGTCTTTTTATAGAAATTTATAAAAATTATCATCATTTCACTTTATTTTATTAACAATTAGTCCGATAGCCTTCGGGAGCGAGAGATGAAAAGTTTGAATCTTAGTGACGACAGCTGGGTTCTGTCTGTTCGGTACCTGGCAAAACGATGTACAGGACCAATGTGTTTTAAGTCAGAAATGGCTGGCCATTTCATTATAGGGTGACACTATAATAAACAAACCATTAGCTTATTCGTTTACCCTCAACATGCCAGATTTTAAATGAAGTTGGTTACCACCTTTCGTTCCCACCCTATAACTTGGGTTATGCTTGATCAATTATAATGAATTTTCACAGGTAAATATCTTAAGTTAACCTTGGGTTGAGTTTTGGATCGATAAGGTCAAGGGCAATATCAGTGTAGCTAAATTTGGAAAAAAATGTTTCTGCTCAGTAACTTTATGTATAGATAGGCAGCATCAAGTCCTGGTATTGACTTGTAGTTTGTGTCACTCGTGTCAAGTTGAAGGTCACTCTTACTAAAACTATAAATACCATTTCCGCTTGATAACTTCAGTTTGCCATGACATAGGTAAATAAACATTAGAGTTAGTTAACGCGCTTGGTGTCATTTAGGGTCACTTACGTCAATCCCAATGTCATTTATAATAGAAATAGAAAATCGTTAACACTATAAGCATTACATTGGTAGCTCACATCAAGTCCTATCTTGGGATTGTATTTTGGTTCACTCGATCGAAGTCAGAGGTCCAGGTTACTACAAATAGTAAAATCGTTTCCACTCAAGAACTTTGTTTGTCCTATATTTCAAATACCAACTTCATGGATTGCTAGCTCATATCACGTCCCAGAATCGGATTTTAATTGTTGCCATCCAGCAATAACTTGAATTAGGTAAGACAAGTTGAAACCAAACTTCAGAGACACTTATCTTATACTGAGACTTTGAATGTGTGTGCACAGGCGTCCGAGTTTTCATTTGAGAAAAAATAAGTAAAACCCACAATACATCTTTAAGATACTACAAAAAGTCTCCCTATAGTTTCCATATGCTGTAATAATAATAACCGTAATGATTTCGTATGGCAAAATGCTGTAAATCCCTACCAGGACCGTGTTACTATAAATAACCTCTATATCCTCATATAGTAACATAATAATAGTAACTATTTATATAATACCATATAGAGAGGCTATTTATAGTTACACAGTCCTGTATGGGATTCCCCGAATTATTAATAGTACAGCATAAGGACCATATAATGAGACTAGTTGTAGTATCTTAACGATGTTTTGTGGGGTTTTCCATTTTTTTCTCAAATGAAAACTCCGACGCCTGTGGTGTGTGTACATAAGATCTCCAATGAGGTATTTACCGTAACACGTGACTCTTTTGCTCTGTTGTAGAATTTACCAGGTCACACGGCATGGAATCGTCAACGTCGCAGTCGCTACTACCAGACGACAGGAGCAGCAATACTGACAAGGATCATACAAACAGCAGTGGAACCACAAACGACTATGGTAAGTCTTTGGAGACGAATTGCTTGTGGGATTCAGAACGCCGATAAGGAGTCCAGTCAAAGATAGGAGACCAACATCTTATTATTGTAATGAGTTCGTATGACAAAACTACTAGGACCGTGTTACTATAAATAACCTCTATATCCTCATATAGTATAATAATAATGATAACTATTCATATAATACCATATAGAGAGGCTATTTATAGTTACACAGTCCTATGTGTGATTCCCCGCATTTTCTCATATGAAAACATAACGGTCATTATTATTACTACAGGATATGATCAACTCAATGTTTGGAAGAGTGCGCTAACAGGATATAATCAACTCAATGTTTGAAAGAGTGCGCTAACAGGATATATTCAACTCAATGTTTGGAAGAGTGCCCTAACAGGATTTAATCAACTCAATGTTTGGAAGAGTGCCCTAACAGGATTTAATCAACTCAATGTTTGAAAGAGTGCCCTAACAGGATTTAATCAACTCAATGTTTGGAAGAGTGCCCTAACAGGATTTAATCAACTCAATGTTTGAAAGAGTGGAAGCGCCTGTGGTGTGTGTACATTATATCTCCAATGCGGTATTAACCGTAACACGTGACTATTTTGCTCTGTTGTAGAATTTACCAGGTCACACGGCATGGAATCGTCAAAGTCGCATTCGCTTTATATGTATCTACCTTTAAATTGTATGTCCAAAGTCATGTATGTTTAAATATGTTATAATTTGACGATGAACCATATGTGTTCAAGTCAATATTCTTGAATAAAGTTCTGTTCTGTTCTGCTTTTACCAGACAACAGGAAAAGCAATACTGACAATGGTCACACAGACAGCAGTGGCACCACAGACGATAATGGTAAGTTTTTTTGAGACGAATTGCTTGTGTGATTCAGAACGCCGATAAGGAGTCCAGTCAAAGATAGGAGACCAACATCTATCTAGATACAATCGAGTATCTTTGATCAAACAGGCAAATTGCTTCGACAGATGACTAGATTTGTTCAAAGTCATATTGATTAAAAATGATCACATTGACAAAAAATAACAATCACTATCTTAGCTAGATACTTGCTTGCTAAAGTTTCTCAACATGAAACAAAATTTATTTTCATAAAATGTTAGAATGTTGTTTTTATTATTCTACCATGGTCAAAAGGGAAATAAGTCCTATAGCATTCATCTATAATTTGCATGAATTATTTTTCTGTCTGAACAAAAAGTATATTTATTGTTTAAGTTAAATATTGATTGACAAAGATCACTGTCACTTTCTCTTAAATGTTTATGAACTGGTAAACTTAAAAGTATTAAAGGAATCAAATTTAAAAGAAATATTTGTTCTTTGCACTATACTGGGGATTATGTCTTTGGTTTGGTCACTGCTCTAGATGAACGAGTAACATATGGTTTAACGTCGTTTACGATTGGGATGTTTTCTGTCATAACAGATATGTCACAGTTTGGAGACATGCGTGTGTCATCACTTGTAGATGTGTATTCAGGTAATACAGTTTTTCTGCAAAGTTATCGGAATCGGAAGGCCTTGTTGGCTTTTCCTGACGAAACACGTAAATGTACTATGTGACGTCGGTACAAGCGATCTCCAATATCTACTCTGTATGAACGCGGTCTTTCATGTTTGGAAATCACTACTCCGGGTTTCCAGTTGCTTTTACCGTTGGCCATCCAAACGTACATTCCTTCGGGTATAGGATTAAGGGTTTTAGCACCTTTCTTCTTGTCATATGATATGAAGTTTATTTATTTCAAATATGAATTCAATAGGCCACATGACCTGTGAGAAAAACAAATTACACAAATAAATATTACAATTGACATAGCAAGTGGAGCACATTTACCAATTTACAAGTACAAACATTCGCAAGAGGTAACATGTCGTGTCATAGACGGAGAAGGTGTTGTTCAAACGTCATATCATATCCTTATCACCACTTTATATATACATGCTTAACAGGCAATACAATTAATATAACACAATATAATATAATACAATACAATGCAATACATTACAATACAATATCATATAACATAACATAACATAACATAATACAAAATAATATGATACAATACAATACATTGCAATACAATATCATATAACATAACATAATACAAAATAATATGATACAATATGTCCATTACAGGCAAGGGGCATATTGACAAAAGTGTGACACATTCACAACAATAAATGAAAATTATATCAGTACATAAAATATAAAGACAACACAACATTTATATTTACAACTTATTTGTACATTTTACATTACCATTACAAACCATATCTTAATTGAAAAGCTTTCATTACATATGTACATAAATTTCTAAGTTTAGAAACATTAGTGCATTCGAAAAGTTGTTTTAGTTTATACATGCTAGGATTGGACCAATAATACTTAGAAATATATCTTTTACATATATCATAGTAGAAATGTGTTTGCTTGTGTGAGTCAAAGTGTTCTTTCACTATCCGTGGAGTTGATGAACACGGTTAAAGGTACTCACATGAAGCTGGTAAAGTGTTTCTAGGTCGCCTGTCCATAAGTAACTGTGCAGGAGACAGATTGAGATCAACAAGTGGAATCGTGCGGTAGTCAAGTAGTACCCACCAATTGTTTGTCTTCAGATTTTTTCCCCATAACATTTTCTCGCGAGTCCCAATAGGCTTGGACTTCAATTGGGTATTCGCTTCTTATACCTGGCCATCCACAAATTATTACACTTTATAATGTAAAAAGTTCAGATTCTGTGCAGCTTTGAATTTCTGAATATTTCGACTGGCTCACAAAGACCATTTTGACCGATTCACATGTGATCTGGTTCTGACATGTCATTTGGTAAAAACGCTCGTGAAAGTACATCTGATATATGCATGTCGTTGCCTTTTCTGTTATAAACTTGAAGATCATACCATTGGAGTTTCATCATAATTTTCATTGACTAGCCATTTATCACTAAGGACATTTATATGGTCACAGTCTTCCTGGATTTCTGTAGTTTTGATTTGTAAATGACCATCATCACTGCTCTCTGAATAAAGCTCCCTTTTAAGTTGATTTACACTTTTGGGTCTTGTTTTGCACATTTAGATCTAATGTTTTTTCATCTTACACAAATAAACCAAATGCTGGTCGCTTTCCCTTTTCATGTTTTGTTCCACATTTATCACATGAGTAAAAATCATGGGCATCACTAGTGTCCTTTGATTTACACTTTTTGAACCTTTTTTACTTCATAATTTTGAATTTGACAACACAGGGTTTTGGATTATAGTCCCTTGATTTGTCAGTGAACACTTCTTCACCCCCTCATTATTTTCATTTGACTCTGTGAAATTTCAAATTGTTGACCAATTTCAATTTATCAAGTGTTCATTTCTGACCTTGATCTAAAAGTCTTGCTATGATTTTCCCACTGATATTTAAGTCTACAAGAACGTCATCTGCGTAGGTATACTCACAGTCCATTATCAAGAGTCCAAGATATTAACGAAATTATCAAAAAATTTACCGTCCAGTTGTTTTTTCTGATGAGCTCGGGACCTAGAAACACTTTTGTTCTGTCTCGGTCTGACTTAATCCTCAATCTGTTTAAGTACGACAACTGGATTGTCTTCTTCGCCTTCTCCAAAAACAAATGTCTTGTACCATTATCTACCTTGTTGGTTGATCCGCATTCCGAGACCTCCTGATTTGTGTTTCTTGTCTGCCGACGCAAGTTGACCTCTTAACGACAATTCTGCAGCAGACGACTTCAAACATGTTTCGTCAAAAAATAGAACATCTCTATAATTGAAGGATAACAACCTAAGACTAAAAGTGAAAAACATTGTGGCAAAAGGAGAAATTTCTCGTTTTGAGCAATTTCTTCTTTTGTCGCTATGTTTTCAAAAAGCCGTCTACATAAGGGAAATGGTTAATGTAGATTGTACGTGCTGTTTCGATCTTTGGAATTTTTGGTACATATCTTTTGCACCCATTGTAAACTGGGTTGATCAAAATTAATTACAGCGGCAGCCTTTTTTATTAAATTCCCGATTTTCTGATACCATGTGAGGTTAATTAAGAACGGCGATAAGGAGGCTGACAATCTAAGTCATGTACGACAATATGTTACATTGCTAAAGTAATGCGTCACTTTTTCTGCAAATCACAAATTAAAACCATCTGGCACATTCGTATGAGCTTCGTCGAAGTCCCGAAATCAGACGTCCAAATCGGATATCTAAGATCGAAATAACCATTTTGCCCATTATAAATGCAGTCTTTGTTTACTTTTGAAAAGATACCTTAAGGAATTAGACAATGCCTTTGAAAATAAGCTTAAAAAAACCACAGTAATAAAACAAAACACAACATTGCACTAGACACGGACAAATGTTCAACAATATATTTCACCTGATGAAAATATTACACAATCGTTGAAAAAAAATAGTGCTGCACTAGGTGGTAAAATAAATACGGCAATTGTACCGCCATGAATAAGTCAACACGGAAAAATGGTCAAAAATATATTACCTGATAAAAAATATTACACAACCGTTGAAAACAATAGTGCTGCATTTGGTGGTAAATGTACGACCATATGTAGGTCAATATGTTGCACTGATCATGACACACTAGATATCAAACGTTGTCGTAAATAACGTATACTCATTGAATCCCTGAAGGTCTGGCATTAAGGATTGTATTCCTTGGAGGTTGATGGCATTACATTTGTGTTATTGATATACATTTCCCTAGGTATGTAGCATATGCTATGAATGGAGCTCAACACAATCAACGTGTCAAGTCATTTGCTGCAGATACATGTACGTACATGTTTGCGAGAGATGTTTAATATTGTATAGCATAGTATTTACTGATTGGCACGTAAATATCATATGTTTTCCTCTACGTTATCAAGGACATAACCTAATTAGGAATTTAACAAATTTAAACAAACATTCCCACCAGTTCGTTAATATTTTGACTTCGAATTACAATCATATGTTTGGGTTTATACCAACTTTGTAGATTTACTCCACATTTACAACTTTCACTTTTGCTTTTTAATGCATCTTTACATGATCTTTCTAGAGTTTTCACCGTCCGAATATGTAAGATATATAATAAATTAACCTTCTGGCAAAACTCTGAAAGTATAGCTCCGGCAGTCGTAGGCGAATATGTCGTTAAACAATTCCATACAGAACCCAATTCGCCTCGACGGTGCTCATATATAAAAAATAAATTACCAACCAGGAAAACCGGTTTATAAAATAGTGTTAAAACCCTTTCCTAAGTACAATAAATCTGCAGCAGACGTCTTTGAAAACGTGATGGAAATAAATCATTGTTAAATTCAAAAAAATGGAAATGAGGCAAATGGACAGTGTTTTCAAAAGTCGTCTGCTGCAGATGCGTCAACAGTTGTCTGTAGGTGGGAAAGGGTTAAACTACAACTGTGCATCATTCGGTACATATGCTTACGTGTGGCAGAGTCGTAAGTATACATTATAAACTCACAGAAGTTGATTATTAAACAACAAGTAATGTGTGTATTTACGTATTGTGACTGCAGTGTGAAGTGCATGTACCATTCTCTACCTTTATTTCAGTTGCAGTTTACATTGGTGTGTCCGTTGCAGTGGTGATATTACTTGTTATTACTCTTCTGCTAATTTATTGGTAAATAAAACCGTTTGTTTTAATAGATTATACATAAATCCTATGAACGTGAATGGCACATTTTAATTACTCCACCTTGACTGTTACGGACAGGGATCAAACCCGACGTTTCCTGTCCAAAATCCCCCACACTAACCACTCGGTCACGGCAGAGAACGTACCTCCCTAAACGAGATGAAGACAACGGTTATCAAGTTCAAAATTAACATAAGTGTTGTTTTGTTTTGTCTAATTTCATTATAGTATTCATGTTTTTAAATCTGAATCAAGATACACTGTTTTCATGTCATTAAACACGAGTATAACATTTCTTAAGTATTCATATAATGTAGTTTAAATTATTTTTAATGTATCTGTCATCTTTCATATGTCGACAGTTGTCAGTAAATGTTGTCAAAGAATATGCCAATCCGGTGACTAATAATTACAAGCCATGAATTACAGGTGGACACAGAAACACAGAAATATTTCGAAAGCAACAAATGAAATCGCTCTACATGTGAACCAGTCGAATACATTAGATGACACTGCGGTGTACCATGAAATACAGGATAACGCGGATAACATAGTCGGCAGTGAAACTTCCCGAGGAGGTGACCACGAGTATCAATACGTATCTGAAGGCGAACTTAATGTAAATCCAACGTATTTCATCCTAGAAAAACAAAACCTTGATGTTGACTACGTGATAACCGAGCCTGAGGCATGTTCTGTTACTGTTAACGAAGTTAATGTCTATAATAAAGCTGCTTTCAATGCGTGGGAAGATGACTCCTATGACAAGATTGGGCAGAAAAGTGCAGTCATCCAAGATAAAAACACTTACAGTTCTTTGGAAAATGGTGCGAATAAAGATACGTATGACACTACTTGGACACAGAATGATGTTATTAAAGACACATCAGATTACAGTACCTCACATCACGATTCTAAACATCAGGCTGGCGATTCGATTAAATAACTCAAAATAACATACTTGCGATGAATTATGAAGTATGTTTACACAGCTTTCAACAGTATTACAGTTACAATACGGCGTTTGTATTGTAAATTATAAGTACTGCCGGTTTTATTTATCCTAAAACCGGTACTTTGTTTACTATCCACGCAACCTGGAGCACTACCATTTTAAAAGTATATAGTATCAAATACTGGTCTCCCGCTCCTACGGCACCACAGGTGTTGGAATGTTCGTACCTTTAACCGTGTTCATCAACTCCACGGATAGTGAAAGAACACTTTGACTCACACAAGCAAACACATTTCTACTATGATATATGTAAAAGATATATTTCTAAGTATTATTGGTCCAATCCTAGCATGTATAAACTAAAACAACTTTTCGAATGCACTAATGTTTCTAAACTTAGAAATTTATGTACATATGTAATGAAAGCTTTTCAATTAAGATATGGTTTGTAATGGTAATGTAAAATGTACAAATAAGTTGTAAATATAAATGTTGTGTTGTCTTTATATTTTATGTACTGATATAATTTTCATTTATTGTTGTGAATGTGTCACACTTTTGTCAATATGCCCCTTGCCTGTAATGGACATATTGTATCATATTATTTTGTATTATGTTATGTTATATGATATTGTATTGCAATGTATTGTATTGTATTTTATTGTATCATATTATTTTGTATTATGTTATGTTATGTTATATGATATTGTATTGTAATGTATTGCATTGTATTGTATTATATTATATTGTGTTATATTAAATTGTATTGCCTGTTAAGCATGTATATATAAAGTGGTGATAAGGATATGATATGACGTTTGAACAACACCTTCTCCGTCTATGACACGACATGTTACCTCTTGCGAATGTTTGTACTTGTAAATTGGTAAATGTGCTCCACTTGCTATGTCAATTGTAATGTTTATTTGTGTAATTTGTTTTTCTCACAGGTCATGTGATAAATGGCTAGTTAATGAAAATTATGATGAAACTCCAATTGTATGATCTTCAAGTTTATAACAGAAAAGGCAACGACATGCATATATCAGATGTACTTTCACGATCGTTTTTACCAAATGACATGTCAGAACCAGATCACATGTGAATCGGTCAAAATGGTCTTTGTAAGCCAGTCGAAAGATTCAGAAATTCAAAGCTGCACAGAATCTGAACTTTTTACATTAGCGCGCAGGCTAACCCGGACCGACACTTTTCACCTCCTGCGGATATTCTGTTTCGGGAATCATTACTCTATACCTTTATCCCCCTGAGAGGGAATGTGTCGGCCCGGATTAGTCTGCGAGGACTGCGCAGGCTGATCTGGATCGATACATTACGCAGAGGCCATAATATTGGTTTTCTTGCGGGACGGCTCATATTGCAATATTCGTCATCGCCTTCCTCATCATCTCCAACTGCTGAGTCCAATCCTACTTCTTCGTAATCCTTTTCTAAGGCAGCCATGTCCTCTCGCGCCTCTGAAAACTCCCATTTCTTCATACATTCTCCCACGTACCAATGCACAAACGCTCTCTTGGCATACATCAAGTCGAATTTATGATCAAGCCGGGCACACGTATCGGCGATTTCGGTGGTGTTACTAAGCATGCATACCGCTTTGGTCAGTTTGGCCATATCTCCACCGGGAACCACGGTAGGAGGTTGATAATTGATACCAACCTTGCAGCCAGTCGGGCACCACTCTACAAACTGGATGGTTCTCTTTGTTTTTATACTTGCGATGGCGACGTTAACATCTTTGGGTACCACATCGCCTCTGTATAAAAAAAAACATGCCATGTACTTGCCATGGCGAGGATCGCATTTCACTAACTGATTCTGTGTCTCGAAACAGACATTCGTGATTTCTGCTACGGTATGCGTTTCGTTGAACGCTTTTTCAGCAGATATAATTGGTGCGTACGTGGCTAAGGGGAAATGGATCCTTGGATAGGATACCAAATTGGTCTGGAATTCCGTCAGATCAACGTTGGGAGCACAGTCAAATCGAAGGGACGCCGTGATTGACGACACAATCTGACTTATTAGTCGGTTTAAGTTGGTATAAGTAGGTCTTTCAATATCAAGGTTTCGTTTTCAGATATCATAAATCGCTTCGTTGTCCACCATGAAGGCGCATTCCGAATGCTCCAACGTCGTGTGGGTGGTCAAAATGGCATTGTACGGTTCAACTACATCGGTTGCTATCTGCGGCGCTGGATAAACCGCAAATTCTAATTTTGCCTTTTTACCGTAATCCACACTTCGACGTTCCATTAGCAGAGAAGAGAAACCACTTCCGGTGCCTCCGCCAAACGAATGGAAAATGAGGAAACCCTGCAGACCAGTGCAAGCATCGGCTAGTTTACGAATCCTGTCCAATACGTTTCCTTACCAATGGTGTAATGGCCGCGAGCATAGTTATTGGCAGCATCTTCTTTACCGGAAATGAGTTGTTCTGGGTGAAATAAAGACCTGTAATGTCCCGTTCGAATTTGATTTGAAGGAAGAAACGTTTTTATATTATTACCACGGTATGTTTGTAATCGATTACTTTAACATGGTAACGTCGCCGTGCTGTAGTGGTTAAAGCGTCGACTTTGGTAGCGGGCATCCAGGGTTCAATCCTCACTCGGGTCCTACCAAAACACGGGTAGTAATGGATTATATCCTTGGCGCCCCGGGCTGCGACCGATGCACCGGTGCCAGGATGTATAATACCATTAGTAATGGTAAATTACCCAGAAAACCGTGATATATTTGAAAAACTGTTGAAAATGCCGTTAACGCTATCTAAACAAACAAGATGCATCGTCGGTGTAAGCGCATATTCCCGCGAGAAAACTAATAGTATGGCCTCTGGGTAATGTATCGACCCATATCAGCCTGCGCAGTCCGTGCAGACTGATCCGGTCCGACACAATCCGTATCAGGGGGATAGAGGTATAGAGTAATGATTCCTGAAACAGAAAATCCACAGGAGGCGAAAAGTGTCTGTCCGTGTAAGCCTGCGCGGCAAGCTTAGGCTGATCCTGGTCGATATTTTACGCAGAGTCCACAATGTTGGTTTTCTCGTGAGACGGCTCATATAACTCATATTGAACTTAGTTTGCGTTTCTGTCACCTGCCTTGGCAGGGTGATGCATAATGATCCCTTCTTCGTCGTGTTTCAGTCTTTGACTTACTGACATATTGGCATGCGACACAAAATGTGTTCATTTGAACGCTTTTGTTGTCAATATAAAATTGCAATGGTCCACGTCTATCGGTGTGGGGTCTTACATTGGTCTTCTACTAATTGGGCTACACTTGTATTATTTTATCAGAAGATGTTTTTACTTTTAATCTATCTATAAAATATAAACAGACAGTACAGACTCTGGTTAGACTCTGCATATGCACAGATTTCCACAGTAAAGATATGCAATAAATCGCAAGACGCTGTATATTTTTCCCGCTCAGACTTGTCAGTGTTATTCAACGATTAAGAAAGAAAACATCGCTGCTATCAATGTTTATATGACCCCCGAAGTGGAGGCTTTAACATCTCGACCATGTATTTGGCTACACGGACCATCGCCCCCTCAATTAAGTTTGTTTGTATTGCAATTTACGTCACATTTATATCATATCGTGTCCTGTGTTAGTTACCAGTTCATTTATTTTTCAATGCAACATGGTAATTATGGCTTTTCCCTCTTTAGCGCCAAGGATCATTGGGTAAGCATCATAACTTCCTCGATGGTGTTAGGATAAATGACGGCTATAGTACTAGTAACTGTTTGTATTTGAAAGCAAATTATTTCCAAGAAAGCTGGCTCCAAAACTATAAAAGTATACGCTGTGCTCAGACTTTATGACCAAGTAATGTGATTGGTCAGCAGCAAATTCATTCGCGTAAGTCGTATTTGGAAAGTAAAGTTCATCTTTGAGCACAGAATGTTTTTCACAAAATATTATAGCTCCGGGCCCTGTTTTGATTATAGGTGTCATACATAGTATATCAGTTGTAGTAACGTCTCATCATAATCCTCAGAAGTAGAAGTGGTTGAAGTGGAGTAGAAGAGGTAGCCGAAATAATAGAAATAACAGTAGTTGAGACTGTAGTATAAGTATTTGTTGT
>JASEVX010000003.1:74419207-74429898 GCA_031761405.1 Serripes groenlandicus
AATAAATATTCCGATTTTTTAATGTTTGCAGTTTTTTTTAATTCACTCGCATTTAAGTTTTTTGTCTTATTTACGAAGACAAAAGTGGTCCCTTCAAGACGTGAACCAACACCCCCTAATGCAGACTCTTATGTGTCATCATTGAGGTCAATTTCGGATTCTCCTTTTAATAGCAATTTTAACTTACTAAATGTTGTTTTCATGTTCAAAGAGATGTCTTGATTTGTGTAGAATTCATTTAATAATGTTAATCCATGAATATCTAAAGTAGGAACTGTTTCTTAGCTAAATATAGACCCTATTCTGTTGTGTAGTTTCGTGACCTTTAACATCGATTTTCGCGCATGCGCATTTCGATATGAAAAAGCGAGTGATATTATTTTATTTTAGACAAGTACAAGACGAATGTTTGACGCAAAGCGTCAAAGAGAAGCCGCAATATTTCGTTGTACATGTAGAAATAAGAAAAAAAGAACATTTTTAAATCCACAAACAATAGAACAATTTAAACTGTAGACGGTAATGCTGACATATTTCTCCTTTTGAAGACTTTTGTTTTCTTCAAATTACCTCCCTTTAAAGCAATACCAGGATATTTACTTTGTGATTCGAATAAGATTGACAAACATTGAAATTATATGAATGAATACTATTATTTAAATAAGTAACAACAGCAAAATTAAATTTAAGCCAAGATAAATGTGTACACATTTCGTTATTTTTTTATAGATACCCTAATGTATAGGTATGAATATATAATATTTATAAGCAAATGTTTTCATTTCAACGTTCCTAATATAATGTTTGGATAGACTAAGGAAAGTCAAGAATACATAAATAAATCAATGCAGTCTTTTCCGGCGACATTGATGCCTTGCATCAACTTTCTCTTGTTCGTGCCTTAAATTGTTTCTATGAAAACGGTATGTAACGACACCCATGACAAGACCATAAAGTAGAAAACTGATAGTAATAAACGAATGGGAAGCATTTCATCAACGTGTATCAATTGATGCAAAATTGCTAATCAGTCCTATTTCTTTGTTATCACCCCTCGTACATGCATCCCACAGTCGATCCGACACGGTATCGAAACCAGGTTTCTCGTTCTCGTGAGTCAGGCTCGACGTGTAACAGCTACTTCACAAGAATTAAATCAATCAATTATATCAATATGAAGATGCCATCCCTGTCCAATATTGTCTGAAACGGACTTAACCTACTAAGGGACCATCAAAACGGACTTAACCTAGCAACTTTACTATATATATATATGTGTTGGGAGATTTATTTCAGTCGGACGAAAACGGGTCTTGTTGCATTTAGGAACACCTCGCTGGATCTGACGGGTAACTATGTCCGTCATTACTACAGTACACAGGTAACTGTGTCCTTCATTACTACAGTACATGGGTAACTGTGTCCGTCATTACTACAGTACACAGGTGGCTCTGTCCGTCATTACTACAGTACACAGGTGACTCTGTCCGTCATTACTACAGTACATGGGTAACTGTGTCCGTCATTACTACAGTACATGGGTAACTGTGTCCGTCATTACTACAGTACGCAGGTGACTCTGTCCGTCATTACTACAGTACACAGGTGACTCTGTCCGTCATTACTACAGTACATGGGTAACTGTGTCCGTCATTACTACAGTACATAGGTAACTGTGTCCGTCATTACTACAGTACATGGGTAACTGTGCCCGTCATTACTATAGTGCATGAGTAACTGTGTCCGTCATTACTACAGTACATGGGTAACTGTGTCCGTCATTACTACAGTACATGGGTAACTGTGCCCGTCATTACTACAGTACATGGGTAACTGTGCCCGTCATTACTACAGTACACGGGTAACTGTGTCCGTCATTACTACAGTACATGGGTAACTGTGTCCGTCATTACTACAGTACATGGGTAACTGTGTCCGTCATTACTACAGTACACAGGTGACTCTGTCCGTCATTACTACAGTACACAGGTGACTCTGTCCGTCATTACTACAGTACATGGGTAACTGTGTCCGTCATTACTACAGTACACAGGTGACTCTGTCCGTCATTACTACAGTACATGGGTAACTGTGTCCGTCATTACTACAGTACACGGGTAACTGTGTCCGTCATTACTACAGTACATAGGTAACTGTGTCCGTCATTACTACAGTACATAGGTAACTGTGCCCGTCATTACTATAGTGCATGAGTAACTGTGTCCGTCATTACTACAGTACATGGGTAACTGTGTCCGTCATTACTACAGTACATGGGTAACTGTGCCCGTCATTACTACAGTTCACGGATAACTGTGTCCGTCATTACTACAGTACATGGGTAACTGTGCCCGTCATTACTACAGTACACAGGTAACTATGTTCGTCATTACTACAGTACACGGGTAACTGTGTCTGTCATGACTACAGTACATGGGTAACTGTGTCCGTCATTACTACAGTACACAGGTAACTCTGTCTGTCATTACTACAGTACATGGGTAACGTTATAAATGACCTTAAAAAATCTTAGTTACGATCAAACTGTATAGTCAGTATTGGGCTTAACCGTTCGCGGGAGGCTTCATTGATTGTAAATAACATAACTTCTTTGTTTCTCCGTTTGCAATGAATTCAGTTTTGTATGTTTGTGTATATGTGTACATATATTTATATTTATATTCTAACGTTTGTAATCATAAATATGAAATATACTTGCTCTTCAAACTTGGATGAAATAAAGAATATCTAAAATTCAGAGACGAACAGGACGGATTCAGATCGGACTTGGCGCATGCGTAAAAAGCTGGTCTTAATAGTTCCTGCAAATCGCCAAATGTCAGTTTTCGTGCGCCTTGGCATTGACTGATATCGTCGATTCCAACCGTAACCGGGGCTATCCGACGATGCAAGGAACAGTGAAGTCTCGGTACGCCCCTGCATAGGCGCATAGGCATCACAACCTTTACTGTTCCCCGATATTTGATCGGTGAAATAGGAAACCCAAATGCTGGGCCTTTTCGATTAATTCACACTAAGATCATACTGAGATCATCACCACTATCACGAATACAATAATGTTAGTTTTCCTGAAACCTATAATGAATGTTATCAATCTCTATATTCTTGAGGGCCAAGGAGAGGAGAAGAGCAATCACATCAATTAAAAGTATTTAGTAAAACCAACACAGCGTCATAGCAATGTTTAAATCAAAACAATTAAAAGTATTTAGTAAAACCAACACAGCGTCATAGCAATGTTTAAATCAAAACAATTAAAAGTATTTAGTAAAACCAACACAGCGTCATAGCAATGTTTAAATCAAAACAATTAAAAGTATTTAGTAAATAAGTGGCATAGCTAGGTCGCACCAGTACTAAACACACACAACTGACTACCTTTCACACTCAAAAGGGGGACACTTAAAGCTTTTAATCCAATCTGGACAAAGAAAAACAGGCTAATTATCCCATTTTTATATTTAAAACATATACTAGCGTAAGTATATTGTATTATTATGTTCAGTTACGTTACTTTAAACAAATATCTGCTTATTAATCCTTCAGCTATGACAAACACTTGCTACTTAAAATCATCATGGGGAAAGGAAGAATTTGCAAAAAGGAAAACTATTCCCAGCTCTTTAACTTAAATTTTACTTCCACAAATGGTTACTCTAAATACTTATATCAGGGAGATGAAGAAGAGGAGAAAACCGAAGAAGAAATAATAATCATTATAATAATAAGAAGAAAAATGAGTTTAACAACAACAACAACAACAACAACAACAAGACAAAGCAGGATGAGAAGGAGACGGTGACTGAGGACGACCAAAGATGAGGAGAAGAAAAAAGAAGTTATTCGTCTGAGTTCTAGAATTGTTTCTTGTCGATCTATAGGATTGACAGTAATGCTAGTCTGGTTTATGACACACGCCTAGACGCCTAGATACAGTCGACTATTTATACATGATGTACAACACAGACAAACGAACGAAGGGACGCACAAACGGACAGACATACGAAAAGTCAAACATATCCACGTAAGAGATAAACTTCCAAGACAACAGAGAGACAGACAGTATTAAGATTGATGTCTTTGAATGGTATTTACGCCTTTAACAATCCGCTTTGGACAAGTCGTTAGCATGAGGGACTTAACCCTTACCAACATACAACAAATCTACAGCAGACGATTTTGAAAACAAATTAGGACAAAACAAGAACAACCGCCATAAATTATCAAATAGAGTTGAAAACGTTGTGAAAATAGTAGAAATTGCTTATTATGAGCAATTTCTTATTTTGCCACATTTTCTTTCAAAGGTCGTCTGCTACAGAGGCATGAGAAGTCGTCTGTATGAGAGAACTAGTTAATGCCTAGCGTTCTTGATTCGATCGGACTCTCGAGCACCATCTTAGAGACCATCGTGTCATATAGTCCAGAATAATAAAAGGTTTGCCTAGGAATAAGTCCGTCCTTTAAAATTATAATTTATCTTTACTTTTATACACACAAATCAAAGTAACAAGACTGTATTTTGATTATTTTTCGTAAATATCTGAAGGAATTGCATAGAAGACATTTGTGCAATATATGGGAGACTTTTAAACCCGTTATCTCGTATGCTTTTTCTTAAGTTGACTGCTTTAACCCCTCTTTCCACATTTCAATGAATCTGCAACAGACGGTAAAACATTTTGACAAAAGAAGAAATTGCTCATAATGAGCATTTTCTCTTCTTGACATATTTGTTTTCAAAATTCTTCTGCTGCAGATGCGTAAAAATGCGCCTGGTTGTGGTAAAGGGTTTAACAATATAAAAACAGAAATTTGGCAGGACAATTTTTCCATTTCCAACAATGTTTTCAACGGTATATCAAATTCATACCATCTATAACCCTTGCCGCATGTGAAGGTATTTTGAATATTTGAAAACATTGTGATAAATGAAGAAATGGCACCAGATGAGAAATTTCTCCTTTTGCCAAAATCTTTTCACCTCGATTAAATAGTTATAGTTTTATTTCTATAGATTTTACATGTTTTTCATATATTTTCAAAGTCGTCTGCTGCAGCTTTGTGAAATGTGGGAAAGGTTCAAAGCACGAGGCTCTTACAATGTCATGTTTTGATAAACGTTGACAAACACGAGCACCGTTTGCTTAAAGCAAGATCATTTCGAGGGCTTGGCGTGAAACGGTTGTAACTAAAATAGGTATTTTTTTACCAATGTTAATCACCTCGCCATAAAGTCTTTATACGCGTTAAATCATTTTTCTTAGTAAACAATGGAAATTTAGGTGCCATTGTTCGTTCTGAGCAATGGCACCTAAATTTGCATTGTTTACAAAGGGGTCAAAATTGCCCCTAAACCAGGGTTTTCAAAATAGGTTTTTAGTTACAACCGTTTCACGCCAAGCCCTCGATTTAGAACTAATATTAAACTTTTATATATTCATTTTCAATGTTGTGTTTAAAGCTTATTATAATAACAATCCCTGTATTATCCGCTTTAGAAATGAGAACTGCTGCTACACACATTCCTTGTTACAATATTACCTCAATATTTCGTATAAAACAAGTAAAGGAACAAATTATCGACTTTAAAGAAAATCACACACTATTAGAAACACACCCCGTATTTATAAGAACTACTAGTATGCTCTTTTTAAATCCATAGTTACACAATTGACACGATATTTGTATTTCACATACAAACTGATAACGTCACAAATCACCATTTTATTATAAAGTAACAACGTTTAACAAATACTCCACGTTTTGACTGTTACAACAATCTGATTACAACTGTTGATCGCGAAGTATTTATTGTTTATTTCGACCGTTTAAGGGAGGGCCGTTCAATGTGTCTGAGCCGGCTTTAAAGATTTACCTGAGATTATATTTTAGTGTCGCCTGCTTTGGAAACATCGTAGAGAAACTGTGTATTATATGGACGAGTCGATATATCCTAAATGTGTATTATATGGACGATTCGTTATATCCTAAATATGTATTATATGGACGAGTCGATTATATCCTAAATGTGTATTATATGGACTAGTCGATATATCCTAAATGTGTATTATATGGACAATTCGATATATATATCCTAAATGTGTATTTATATGGACGATTCGTTATATCCTAAATGTGTTTTATATGGACGAGTCGATATATCCAAAAGAAATACATCGTAGAGACAATGTGTATTATATGGACGATTCGATATATCCTAAATGTGAATTATATGGACGATTCGATATATCCTAAATGTGTATTATATGGACGATTCGATATATCCTAAATGTGTATTATATGGACGATTCGATATATCCTAAATGTGTATTATATGGACGATTCGATATATCCTAAATGTGTATTATATGGACGATTCGTTATATCCTAAATGTGTTTTATATGGACGAGTCGATATACCCTAAATAAATAAATCGTAGAGAAACTGTGTATTATTTGGACGATTCGATATATCCTAAACGTGTATTATATGGACGATTCGATATAACCAATGTGTATTATATGGACGATTCGATATATCCTAAATAAATACAACGTTGTGAACAAAAGATAAATTGGTCATGCGGGGCTGTTCTCCGTTTCTCCCAATGTTTTTAAAAGTGGTATACTACAAAGACTTTTCAAGTCGTCTGGTTTAAATAGTGTCTTTGGTTTAAACACGGTCCAGTCGCGATAGACATATCATAAACAGAGACATATAAATACGTGTCTCTGGTTTAAACACGGTCCAGTCGCGATAGACATATCATAAACAGAGACATATAAATACGTGTCTCTGGTTTAAACACGGTCCAGTCGCGATAGACATATCATAAACAGAGACATATAAATACGTGTCTCTGGTTTAAACACGGTCCAGTCGCGATAGACATATCATAAACAGAGACATATAAATACGTGTCTCTGGTTTAAACACGGTCTAGTCGCGATATACATATCATAAACAGAGACATATAAATACGTGTCTCTGGTTTAAACATTGTCCAGTTGATGTGTCTCTGGTCTAAACACGGTCCAACGCCATAGATATGTCATAAACAGAGCTATATACAAAAACGGCTCTGGTTTAAACACGGTCCAGTCGTGGTAGACATATCATAAACAGAGACATATAAATATGTGTCTATAGTTTAAACACGGTCCAGTAGCGGTAAAAATATCTAAACAGAGACATATAAATACATATACGTGTCCCTGTTTTAAACACGGTCCAGTTGACGTGTCTCTGGTTTAAACACGGTCCAGTCGCGGTAGAAAAATCATAAATGTTTGGGAAGTCCTGACAACTAACTAGTCGAAGTGCAAACAAAGATGGCGGCATTAAATTATTATGTCTAATGCTTTGAAATTTAGCACAAGGACATACATAGAACTGCTAGTGTGACCACATATCGGGATTTCTCTTTGACTTATTAAGTATATTAATTTAATGTAATTGACTTTTAAAACATCCCTTTTACACTCTATATAACAAATAAAAAAAAAAGACAAAGGCCGGTATATTAATTCAATGTATGTACATTTTTAGTTTAGCGAAATTAATACTGTATCTAGTCTAAACAGTAAATACTAAATTTGGTAACCTGTCTCAAACGCTAAATATATTTTTTATCTAACCGTGAACCAAAAAAAGGCGCGCTAAATGTAGTCTGGTTCCTGACAATGTTTTGTGTCTTATATATCTCCACAGGAAACTGTCCAATAACAATTCAAATTAACACTGAATCAAGTTATGACTTGATATGTATTGTCTTAATTTTCTCCATTTACGGTTTTAATCCTTTCCCATATATATACCCTTAATGAGCCTCTGCATCAGACGACTTTTGAAATAATTGTGACAAAAGGTGAAATTGCTCATGATAAGCTTAATTTTCTCCATCTACGGTGTTAACTATTTCCCATATACGAGTATATAACCTCTGCAGCAGTCGACTTTTGAAATCATTGTGACAAAATGTGAAATTGCTCCGTTTGCCACAATAATTTTAACTCTTTTCAATTATCTTACTATCATTTATAAAGATTTTCTATGTTTTGTACTTGACGATTTCAAAGTCTATTCAGTTAATTAAACATCATTTAAATCGATGTGGCAAAAGGAGAAATTGCTCATAATGAGCAATATTTGCATTTGCCACAATAATTTTAACCCTTTTCAATTATCATACTATCATTTATAGAGATTTTTATACTTTGTACTTGATAATTTCAAAGTCGTCTGCTGTAGATTTGTTTTATGTGGGACATGGTTAAACCCTTATCCATTTTCATGACTTACCGACACGAACCCAAACAGATGTTCTGTGTGTCTGCAATATTTGATAAAAAATATTCATCACAGGGCGTGTGTTCAATACAAATAGTTGATTGATTTAGTACAAATTGAAATTATTCATAACCTCTTGTCGATTTATCTTTAATATTAGTCTTTGAGTCACTATTCATGACCAGTTTAACTCTAAATCATCTCATTCACTTAAAACACAAACCCTGCCAGGTTAAATATCCTACATGATACATATTTCTTCAAATCTGCATTACTAACTTCTAATGTTTGTGAAATTAAATGTATTTCTTTTTTATTTTTCCATGTGCAACGAAATATAGCGTCTTTTTTGTTATGCTTTGCGTCAGACATTCGTCTTGTTTCCAACTACACACACAGCACTTTCATATAGTGGTGTGATTTTTTAAATTAGCCGAATTTCCCTCCGAATGTGTTTTCCCTAATGTATCACCGAATGCTTTCCGTTTGCCCTCCGAATGTTTTCAGTATGGTTTCAGAATGCTTTCAGAATGGACCGAATCAATATTTCCCACATGTTGACTTCGAAAGGTTTTCTTTCCGAACGCTTTCCGAACGCTTTCCGAACGCTTTCCGTATGCTTTCCGAATGCTTTCAGAACACGGCGAATCGACCTAGAATGAACCGAACTCTTTCCGCATGCATTCTGAAAGCGTTCGGAAAGGGTTCGTCATGTTCTATGTCCATTCGGTGTGTTCTGAAAGCATACGGAACATACATTCTAAAAAAACAATCAATTTTGGGGCGATCACATTGGGATAGGAATTTGGGTGTTCGGGGAGCGAACGAATCATATTCGGGAAGCATTCGGTGTGTTTTAGGAGCATACTGGCTGTTCGGCTCAGTACGGATGCAAATGGAACGGCATTCGATAACTCCAAAAATGTGTTTTCCATATAACAAAAAATAATTTTCATCGACCATCCGAATCATCCGAATGTGGCGTCCATGTGTATTCGGGAAGCATTCTCGGAACATACGGCATGTACGGAAAACGTTCGGGAAACATGCATCTAGTTCTTGGTGCATTCGGAATGAAAATGTGGAGGTGCTGGCTTCCGTATGCTTCTCGAAATTAAGTAATTTGATAGCATGTTACTAGAAAAACTCCGGATTCCCTGATGTATAAACTTATGTGTAATTGTAATAAGATTGGTTCAAACAATTGTAATACATGGTATGTTAATGTGAAACAATTGTTATGTGACTTAGGATTTCAGTTTTTATGGAACAATATTACTGTAAATAATGGTCATATTGCCGCTATAACACAACGGATATATGATCCATATTTACAGCATTATTACAACGACATTAAAACGTCTAGCAAACTTGAAACATTTTCACTAATAAAAAATAACCATATATGATACATGTATTGAACTTCAAAAATAGACAGGCTTTGAGTAAACTTAGATGTTCAAGCCATTTCATAAGAGATCGAAACCGGTCGACAGAACAACACACCACGTACCAGTAGAATATGTAAAAGATGCACAATAAATGTATTGGAAAATGAATATCATTTTATTCTAGTCTGTCCCTATTATCGAGAATTAAGAAATACTATTCTGCCTAAATACTATTGTAAATGGCCAAATAAGCACAAGTTTGTACAGCATCTACAATACTTATGAGAAAGTAGGCTAAAGTTACATACAAGGCTTTCATTTATCGCCAGAAAGAAAATGACAATTCTATATAACATTCCTATCTACATTGTTTAAAAAAAAAAAATTGATATAATGTTATATTATGTATTTTGTCGTCCTCTCCTTTCTTTGTCTGTCTGTCTGTCTGTCTGTCATTCTCTCTCTCTCTCTCTCTCTCTCTCTCTCTCTCTCTCTCTCTCTCTCTCTCTCTCTCTCTCTCTCTCTCTCTCTTTCTCTCTCTCTATATGTCTCTCTATCTATGTCTCTGTCTCTGTCTCTATCTGTCTTTGTCATCTCTCTCTCTCTCTCTCTCGCTCACTCTATATATCTCTCTATTTATGTCTATCTGTATGTATGTCTCTCTCTGTCTCTCTGTCTCTCTGTCTCTCTGTATGTATGTCTGTCTGTCTGTTTGTCTGTCTGTCTGTCTCTTTCTCTCTCTCTGTCTCTGTCTCTCTGTCTCTGTCTCTGTATGTCTGTCTATCTGTCTGTGTCTCTCTCTGTCTCTCTCTCTCTCGCCCTCTCTCTCTCTCTCTCTCTCTCTCTCTCTCTCTCTCTCTCTCTCTCTCTCTCTCTCTCTCTCTCTCTCTCTCTCTCCCTCTCTCTCTCTCTGTCTCTCTGTCTCTGTCTCTCTGTCTCTCTCTGTCTCTCTCTCTCTGTCTCAATGTCTCTCTGTCTCTCTATGT
>JASEVX010000003.1:74435098-74490759 GCA_031761405.1 Serripes groenlandicus
ATATCTCTCTCTCTCTTCTCTCTCTCTCTGTCTGTCTCTCTCTCTCTGTCTCTTATTCTAACATTTTTTAATTTTTAACGCCCCCTGTGTAATTGTTGTCTTTATATAGGATTATTGAAGGGGTGAAGTGGCCGGGAAAATCAATAAAATCATCTGAAAACGTTCTGTCTCTTGAAATATACAATACACACACACCGTTAAAGGTGATAATACCAGGCTACATCCTGAGTTGATTAGAATGACGCAATTATAGATATATATACCATTTTAAACTATATGTACGATTATCGACTTTTAAAACGTTTAACTAATATAGTTATATAAGAACCTGCTTTAAATCACGACTAAATATCTCTTTTCCGGTGTGTGATGAGGTACAGAAATCCTCTCCTAAATCCACGTAACACAACATTTTAAACAGTCAGCATTGATTTGAACTATCAATAGTTGGCGAAATTAGTCCAACAATGGAGGAATTTTTGATTTCCGTAAATAACCCGATAGATGATTTCCGTAAATAACCCGATAGAGTAAAGTTTGCAACATACCTATCAGTGTACACCTTTCAGATATATGTAAACATTAATAAAATATTAATAAAAATGAAATAAATAAAATGATAATAAATAAGTTGGCGACTTCAAAAAGAAGTGTACGGTTATGATTTTGAGTAATGGGAGTAAATTCAGAATTGATTTGGTCCCTATTAATGTATTTATTTTGTTTTCAATCGCATCGGTGGTATAGTGGCGGAGCGTCCGCCTCGGTGTGGGAGATTGCGGGTTCGATCACCGGTCGGGTCATAACACATATATAATCAAAGTACTGAAAGTACTGAAGATAGAATTGCGATAGGTAAATAGGAGATGCAGAAGTGCATATAGAAATGTCTATCTAAAAATATATCCCAACCATATATTTCCGAGCTCATAAATTCTTGTTGGTCTTGTGAAAATTAACTGACCCCAACTCCGAATTTCTCATTCAGTCCACACGGCACTTGTTTAATGATATATATTACACAATAGCTCTACGGAAATTCCACCAGGAACATTCATGACAGTGCAGTGTCTTTCTACTGTACTGAAAAAAACTTATGCATCCAGACTATGCAATCTTTTAATGTTTACAATGATAACAGTAAACTTAAAGTTATGTTTTGAATGATATTCTGGTTGTTCATCTCCAGTATTATACTCTACTTTAACTGTCTGTTTTGACAGAACAGTTGTAAAAAAATAACAGATTTATATAAAAAGGCCTAAACCAAAAACAGCGTAATAATGTACAAAAGGGTTTTGCATCTCCAAAATAGAGGACAAGCGTGGCCCTGAATCGGTCACCTCAGTGATAGCTATGTAGCATATATATGTAACTGCTAATATCCGAGAAATGTTTATCAAGAGCGTGTTATGATATTAAATCTTTGAACAGTTTTTAAGAGGACCACCAAAATAATATTCGCGTGAAATTTGGTTGATATCAGTACAAATGTTATCCTTATCAGGATGCAGCATGGCAGCTAACATTTCAAACAAATCAATGTGGTTTTAACACATTCAGTAAAGGTCATTAAAGGAACATTTCCGCTAAATTACAAATGTATCCTGAAATCAAACAAAAACTTGAATAGAAATGGAACTATTAAGATTGTCATTTTGTCCATTTTCTGATGCCATCTGACTGCAATGTTTTTCAACCAATCAAAACGGCTTAAGTAAATATTGTAGAGGGTCACTCTAGGAACATTCAGGGAAGAAGAATATTACTGTTTAGGCATTTTACGCCTTTCCTGCTGCCGCAGCAATAAAAGTTGTGTTTATTAATCAAATAAAAAATTCAAATTGTTTATTAAAAATTTCATATACATATAGAGAGGTGGTAATTTAACATAATGTGTTTACATACATCGACTTTTGAATGATTTAGACTAAATTTCAGTATATTTGCGAAGTTATGTATTATGTGATTATGTGAGGGTATCAACATGTACAATTTTGTGGCATCAACAATAATGTTGACTAGATCCAGGCAACAGTTACATTTTAGAGTGTTTTACATATTCAGTATGGATTTTTCGCCAAAACAAATGCTTATAATGAAGATGTAAACCAACATCAGATTTCACGCCTATGCACTCTGATCTGAGTAAACGCCATCAGCTGACAGAGCAGATGTCTCATATAGCAGATCATTTCCAAATTGCATTTAATATATCCGAAATCTGAAGTATAAATTTGGTAAATGTGTACATTTGTAAGACATTAACATTAATATTGTCTTAATTTCAACAACAATTACATTCCTAAATATTTTCAAATTACTTGTGCTGAAGATGCAAACTAACATCATATTTCACTGCTGTGCAATCCGATCGCAGTTAGCACCCTCAGCTGACAGTACAAGATATATCATTTAGTAGATCTATTCTAAATAGCGATTAATATATCCAAAGTGTAGGATTAATTTGAAATTTGACAATCAACAATTAGTTAAGAGTCTGTTGCGCTATTAGCATGAAAACAGTACATAATATAAGTATTTATATATACATAAGACATACACCTTCGTGCTGGACGGGCTGGGCTGATCTATCGAATAACATGACAAGTATGATACTTATATTTATATGAAAGTACATTTACTTCTGTTTTTCTTTCTTCTTTTAATTCTGCATTAATTCTTTTCGTAATTGAAAAGCATTGTACAAGAAATAGGCTATACGGGTTATAATGTGTTTATTTCCTGATGAGATGATATTGTGAAAGGACATGTGTGTTCTGTTCTTTAACCAGTAGGGCAAAAAATATATTTTTCGTATGTGTTCATACGATGAGCAGTAGAAAAAGAAATGTATCTCATCTTCAACTACCCTTACATTTTTAGAAATGCATAATGGACAATGTATTAAGTCTCTATCTATTTTCCGATGCCGTCCTATCTCTATCATCAAGTCATGACAAGAGCACCTAAAATTTGCCAACACTTTTTTAAATTTATAACTTAATTCAATTGACAGATATTTTTCAACGGTTAGTAATGATTTGTAGTGTTTGTAGTGAATTGCTTTTTGTGATTTGATGATTCAATGTCGCTATGGATTTTTTGTGAGTAACAGTCGATAAGTCTCTGTTTGACAGTAGCTATAAATTGATCGTGATCTCCAACGTCTTGAACAATCCATACATATCCAAAACCATACGTGAATAATAAGTGTTTAATTTTTGAAGCCCACGTTTCTCTTCCAGCGTAATCTAATTGCAGTAATAGGTAATAACATTGTTTTGGGTATCTATAGGGTTCAAGACGGAGAAGGCGTATCCAGTATTTTATACAGTTAGACATATAAGTAATACACAATGGGAGGCGTCCACATTCGCTAAGAGAAAATGCGTCCATGCAGTTATTATACAATAGACAATATTTCTTACAAAACTTTGTGTGTACAGATTCTATATTTTGGTTGTACTTATGACCCCAGATGTTGGAAGCGTAGCAGAGAATGGGTTTCACCATTGAATCGAATATTTTAAACATTTCTGTTGGCGGTATGTTCCCAAATTTATGTTGATATCTAAGTATACAATTTGACGCTTTAGTAGCTTGTAAAGATAATTTATCGAGAGTAACAGACCAATACATTTTTGGTGTGAAGTATACCCCCAAATACTTATAGAATGAAACTATTTCTATCGGATTTCCGTCAAGAAACCAACGTTCTGTTTTTTATTCTTATCTTTGAACAAATTTGAAAGAGGACCACCAAAGAAACATTCCGGTGAAGTGTTTTTGAAATTTGTCAAGTGGATTAAGATGAGATGTTCAACTTACCCCTTTTCTAAAGCGGCCTGGTAACTATGTATTTCAAGCAATCAATATGGCTTAAATAGTTATGAAGAGGGTTACTGAAGAAACAAATCGGAACATCACTTTCATAAGAATGGAGTTTATTTCTTTTGACATTTTGCCTTTTTCTGATGCCTCCTCGCCTCCCTTTTTTCAACCAATTATTATGGCTTTAACACTTTTCGTATAGAGTCACTGAAGGAAAATTTCTACTAAATAACATTGGAATCGTACAAGCGAATTTAGAGGAGAAGAAATGTTAGATATTGGGCATTTTACTCCGTTTCTCTGATACCTCACAAACAAGAGTTCTACATATAGAAAGGACCGCCAAAAAGAACATTCCTCGTTTTGTTGTCCATGGGATAAGATGAGGTTTCATTTGAAGCTAAAAGTTAAATCTTCCCTTTTTCAGACAAACTAATTCAGAGGAGTATTTATATTTGGTTACCTACAATAAGTGGACTGTTTTTTCTTATTTGACTTTTGCTTATGTTTGCATTCGTAATTCAGTCAAGAATAGTTTGCACTATCTTTATTGCGTACTGATTTTAGTGCCCTCAGTCATTTACATCACGTGACTTTAAAATTTCACCTGGAGCTATAATAACATGTGCAATTCTACCAAACGATGGTAGTAAAGGTTGCCCTCCTTGACACTCATTGTTAAGGGGTGAGCATTACGACTGACTCGCTGGTGTCAGGATAAATGGACCAGTAGTACTGGTAACTTATCCAGGACACGACTTGATATAACTGAAAAACATTTGAAATTGGCGAGAAAACACCAAACAATCAATCAATCTTTTTTTTATACGGCTGGACTATTTAACACATGATGGCCCTTTTGAATGTTTAATGTTTAAGCATGTTAATCGAAGCCGGAGTTAATGTTCGTTGTTTGAATACGGTGGATCGGGTCCTTTTTCTACACATATCGGAAAGTCAGTATTGACCGAGCTCTGACCTTTAGTTCACGAACTAACACAATAATTGAACCAAACGAACTATATCGAACAATTTTCAGGAGTTGTCTGATTTGGACATCAGAGGAAATATGTAAACAAGAGAAATTGCAGTGTTTCCCCAAATTCATATTCTGAGGGGAAGGTCGAGTCCAATTCAAAATATGCAAGAAGAAGGCACTACCCGCTTTAAAGTGGTTAATTAATGTACGTGGTATTTATGTACGTCGTTAATTGAAGTAAGTGGTATTTATTTTCGTGGTTAATTAATGTACGTTGTATTTATGTACGTTGTATTTATGTACGTTGTATTTATGTACGTGGTATTTCTGTAAGACATTTAAAACCAACCAGGCACTAACCGCTTTAAAGCGGTTAATTAATGTACATGGTATTTATGTTCGTGGTATTTATGTAAGACATTTATAATCAACCAGGCACTACCCGCTTTAAAGCGGTTAATTAATGTACGTGGTATTTCGAGGGCTTAGCGTGAAACAGTTGTAACTAAAATTGGTATTTTTTTTTACCAAGGTTAATCACCTCGCCATAAAGTCTTTAAATGCGTTAAATCATTTTTCTAGGTAAACGATGGAAATTTAGGTGCCATTGCTCGTTCGGAGCAATGGCACCTAAATTTGCATTGTTTACAAAGGGTTCAAAATTGCCCCTAAACCAGTGTTTTCAAAATAGAATTTTAGTTACAACCGTTTCACGCCAAGCCCTCGATTTATGTACGTCGTATTTATGTTAGACATTTAAAATCAACCTGTTTAACCCTTTTCTACATATATACTCTTCAAGACGCGTCTGCAAAAGACGACTTTTGATAACTTTGGGGCAAAAGGAGAAATTTTTCATGATGATCTATTTCTCACTTTGTCACAACGTTTTCAATTCCTTATTTTGCTTTCATTTGTAGATATTTTTCACTTTTTTTGCTTAGATGTTTTTAAAGTCGTCAGCTGTAGATTTTGTGAATATGGGAAAGGGTTAAAATGTATTGGCAGATTGTGTTACCGTCACAGAAAATGAGTACATATACAAAACGGTATCGCATGACAGTATTTACCTAAACATGACCTGTGTGCAAACAAATCATTCACAGACTGATACCTCAGATACAACACGATCTCGCACGATATATGACGCAGCTCAAATCGGTATGTCTTAATTATATAGTTTTGTCTCAATTTCCAAAAAAATGTCATTTATCCCACTATATATTTCTCCTTGTAGATTGAAGTGTCCCAGTCTCGTATTTTGATGTCAGTTTTTAATTTCTCATTCCGTATAAAAGTATGATAGTAGTGTTTTGGAGCCCCGTCTGGCGGTTTTGGGTCTTTTAAAATGACACTCTGCTTTTACACTTCGCTTTTACATCATTCACACTGTGCTTTTAAATCATTTATAATCCGCTTAACATCATTTATACTGTGCTTTTAAATCATTTAAAATCCGCTTTTACATCATTTATACTGTGCTTTTAAATCATTTAAAATCCTCTTTTACATCATTTATACTGTGCTTTTAAATCATTTAAAATCCGCTTTAACATCATTTATATTGTGCTTTTAAATCATTTAAAATCCGCTTTAACATCATCCACACTGTGCTTTTAAATGATTTAAATCCGCTTTAACATCATTTATACTGTGCTTTTAAATAATTTAAAATCCGCTTTAACATCATTTACACTGTGCTTATGATTTAAAATCCGCTTTTACATCATTCACACTGTACTTTAAATCATTTAAAATCCGCTTTTACATCATTCACACTGTACTTTAAATCATTTAAAATCCGCTTTAACATCATTGATACTGCGCGTTTACATCCTTTAAATCCACTTTTACACCAATGACGTGTTTACATCATTTACAAGCCGCTTTTACATAATCAACGCTCTGCTTTTACAATAATGATACTCCTCTTTTCCATGAATGCCACTTGACTCTTACAGCATTTTACACTTTGGCATCAATGACACCTCGCTTTTATATATTGACACTCCGCATTTAAATCAATACATGACTCTCCGCTTATGCATCAATGACACTAAACTTTTTCAAGACTGATACTTCGCTTTTATATCATGTAAACCCATCCTTTTCATCCTTTACACTCTGCTTTGACATCAGTTACATTCCGCTTTAACATCAATGACACTCAATCATATTTTACATGAATGATACTCCTCTTTTACATGAATGACACTTGACTCTTACAGCATTTACACTCCGCTCTTATATCAATGACACCATGCGTTTACATCATGTAAACTCCGCGTTTACATCATTTACACGCCGCTTTTACATAATCAACGCTCCGCTTTTACAATAATGATACTCCTCTTTATCAGGAGTGACACTTGACTCTTAAAGCATTTTACACTTTGGCATCAATGACACCTCGCTTTTATATATTGACACTCCGCATTTAAATCAATACATGACTCTTCGCTTATGCATCAATGACACTAAACTTTTTCACTTTTATATCTTGTAAACCCATCCTTTTCATCCTTTACACTCTGCTTTGACATCAGTTACATTCCGCTTTAACATCAATGACACTCAATCATATTTTGCATGAATGATACTTCGCTTTTACATCAGGGAAACTCCACTTTAACATCAATCACACTCCGCTCTTACATCATTTACACTCCGCTCTTACATAATTTACACTCCGCCTTTGCATCATTTACACTCCGCTTTTACATTAATGATACTCACTTTTACATGACAAATACTTCGCTTTTATATCAATGACACTCTGCGTTTACATCATGTAAACCCAGCCTTAGCATCATTTAACCCCCACCTTGACATCAGTTACACACCGCGTTATGATCGATGACACTGCAATGACACTTCAATTTACATGAATGATACTTCGCTTTTACATCGGGACACTCCGCTGTAACATCAGTGACACTCCGTTTTTAACGCAGTGACACTCCGCTTTTTTATCATTGACACTCCGCTTTAAAATCAGTTTCATTCCGCTTTTCCATCAATGACTTTAGTTTCATTCCTCTTTTACATCATTGACAATCATTGTTTACATCATTGACAATAAATGTTTACATCATTGAGACTCCGCTTTAACAAAATGTACACCTGAATTTACATCCTTGACACTCTCCTTTTACATCAATGTTTTTCCGCTTTTACATCAATGACATTTCCCTTTTATACCAGTGACACTCCCCTTTCATACCAGTGACACTCCCCTTTTATATCAATGACATTCCCCTTATTATATCAATGACATTCCCCTTTTATACGAGTGACACTCCCCTTTTATATCAATGACACTCCTCTATTACATCATTGACACTCCTCTATTACATCAATGATACTCCCACTGTATACCAATAACACTACCCTTTTACATCAATGTCACTCCACTTTTACATTTATGACACTCCACTTTTTTACCAATGACACTCCCCTTTTATATCAATGACACTCCCCTTTTACATCAATGTCACTCCTCTTTTACATTAATGACACTCCCCCTTTTTACCAATGACACTCCCCTTTTATACCGATGACACTCCTTTTTTTTACCAATGACAATCCCCTTTTTACCAATGACACTCCCCGTTTTTACCAATGACACTCCCCTTTTTTACCAATGAAACTCCCCTTTTATATCAATGACACTCACCTTTTATATCAATGACACTCCTCTATTACATACTTGACACTCCTCTATTACATCAATGATACTCCCACTGTATACCAATGCCACTACCCTTTTACATCAATGTCACTCCACTTTTACATTTATGACACTCCACTTTTTTACCAATGACACTCCCCTTTTATATCAATGACACTCCCCTTTTACATCAATGTCACTCCGCTTTTACATTAATGACACTCCCCTTTTTTACCAATGACACTCCCCTTTTTTACCAATGAAACTCCCCTTTTATATCAATGACACTCACCTTTTATATCAATGACACTCCCCTTTTACATCAATGTCACTCCGCTTTTACATTAATGACACTTCCCTTTTTTACCAATGACACTCCCCTTTTATATCAATGACACTCTTCTTTTACATCAATGTCTCTCCGCTTTTACATCAATAAAACTTCCCTTTTACATGATTTACACTCTGCTTTTACATCGGTGACAGTCACCTTTTACATGATTTACACTCACCTTTTACATGATTACACTCAGCTTTTATATCATTGATACTCCCTTTTTACATGATTTACTCTCAGCTTTTACATAAGTGACTCTCCTCTTCTACTTTATTTACACTCCGCTTTTACATCAATTAATGACACCTAACATCATTGCCACTCTGCAAATACATCATTGATACTCCCCTTTACCCTTGAACATCATTGCCAGTCAGCAAATACATCATTGCTACTCTCCTTTTACATGATTTACACCAACAGTTAGGTAGATATATCCTTTATGTCTGAACGGGGAAGTTATATAGGGAGATAACTGTGAATCATTTTTTGAATGTTGATTTATCGTAGTTATTTCTCTTGTCAAATTACACGCGTAACTTCGGAGCTGTCATTGCCAACTTTCGTGAAATCCGGTATCTCGGAAGCTCCTATGGAGTTATATATGGAACAAATAGTTAGATTGCTCCTACAAATAAGTTCATGAATGGATCATTTTATTTCAAACGAATATGTTAGGAAAATATTTGCTCTTTAATATGATATGATATTTTAATATGGTAACAGTATCTTAACTATTATATTAGATAACAACCTAGGCTAACATCATCCTAACAATTATGACTATTATATTAAATAACAACTTAAGCTAATAACATCATAACTATTATATTAAATAACAATAGGACCTATATTTAAACTTAACCTAGTTAATATTAAGAGAAACATTCTGACAAAATTTCAAACTGCTGAAGCAAGAATTTATCAAGCTTCTGACCTAAGTATACATGTACTGTCCACTGTGTGTATATATGTACTGTCATCAGGCCATTCAATGTTAGTATACATGTACTGTACTGTCACTAGACCATTCACTGTGCGTATAAATGTACTGTCATCAGGCCATTCATTGTGCGTATACATGTACTGTCATCAGGCCATTCAATGTGAGTATACATGTACTGTACTGTCACTAGACCATTCACTGTGCGTATACATGTACTGTCATCAGGCCATTCACTGTGCGTATACATGAACTGTCATCAGGCCATTATTTGAGCGTATATATGTACTGTCACTAGGCCATTCACTGTGCGTATATATGTACTGTCATCAGGCCATTCACTATGCGTATATATGTACTGTCACTAGGCCATTCACTGTTCGTATACATGTACTGTCATCAGGCCATTCACTGTGCGTATACATGTACTGTCATCAGGCCATTCACTGTACGTATACATGAACTGTCATCAGGCCATTCACTGTGTGCGTAAACATGTACTGTCATCAGGCCATTCACTGTGCGTATACATGTACTGTCATCAGGCCATTCACTGTGCGTATACATGTACTGTCACTAGGACATTCACAGAGCGTATACATGTACTGTCACTAGGCCATTCACTGTGCGTATACATGTACTTTCATCAGGCCATTCACTGTGCGTATACATGAACTGTCATCAGGCCATTCACTGTGGTACATCTACTGTCACTAGGACATTCACTGTGCGTATACATGTACTGTCACTAGGCCATTCACTGTGCGTATACATGTACTGTCACTAGGCCATTCACTGTGCGTATACATGTACTGTCACCAGGCCATTCACTGTTCGTATACATGTACTGTCAGCAGGCCATTCACTGTTCGTATATATGTACTGTCAGCAGGCCATTTACTGTGCATATACATGTACTGTCACTAGGCCATTCACTGTGCGTATACATGTACTGTCACTAGGCCATTCACTGTGCGTATACATGTACTGTCATCAGGCCATTCACTGTGCATATACATGTACTGTCACCAGGCCATTCACTGTGCGTATACATGTACTGTCATCAGGCCATTCACTGTGCGTATATATGTACTGTCACTAGGCCATTCACTGTTCGCATGCATGTACTGTCATCAGGCCATTCACTGTGCGTATACATGTACTGTCACCAGGCCATTTACTGTGCGTATACATGTACTGTCACTAGGCCATTCACTGTTCATATACATGTACTGTCACTAGGCCATTCACTGTGCGTATACATGTACTGTCATCATGCCATTTACTGTGCGTATATATGTACTGTCACTAGGCCATTCACTGTGCGTATACATGTACCGTCGTCAGGCCATTTACTGTGCGTATATATGTACTGTCACTAGGCCATTCATCAGGCCATGCACTGTGCGTTTACATGTACTGTCACTAGGCCATTCATCAGGCCATTCACTGCGCGTATACATGTACTGTACTGTCACTAGGCCATTATATGAGCGTATACATGTACTGTCATCAGGCCATTCACTGTGCGTATACATGTACTGTCACTAGACCATTCACTGTGCGTATACATGTACTGTCATCAGGCCATTCACTGTGCGTATACATGTACTGTCACTAGGCCATTCACTGTGCGTATACATGTACTATCACCAGGCCATTCACTGTGCATATACATGTAATGTCACCAGGCTATCCACTGTGCATATATATGTACTGTCACCAGGCCATTCACTGTGCGTATACATGTACTGTCACCAGGCCATTAACTGTGCGTATACATGTAATGTCACTAGGCCATTCACTTTTCGTATGCATGTACTGTAGTCCTATATATTTTTTTTTATGAAAACTAGATATAAAAAGCCAGTTTTACGACCATGTACCTTTACATGATTCCCAATACAGAGAGTCATCAAACTCTCTAGAAGCAGCTCGTATGTCAATACAAATAAAGGTAAATGTCAATACAAATAAAGATAAATGTCAATTAAAAAAAAGGTAAATGTCAATACAAATAAAGATAAATGTCAATTAAAAAAAAGGTAAATGTCAATAAAAATAGCCCTATTGATTAAACACCCGTGTAACCTTGAAGTACAGCCCCATTGATTAAACAACCATGTAACCTTGAAGTACAGCAACATTGATTATACACCCCTGTAACCTTGAAGTACAGCCCCATTGATTAAACAACCATGTAACCTTGAAGTACAGCCGCATTGATTATACACCCGTGTAACCTTGAAATACAGCCCCATTGATTATACACCCCTGTAACCTTGAAGTACAACCCCATTTATTATGCACCCCTGTAACCTTGAAATACAGCCCCATTGATAAAACATCCGTGTAACCTTGAAGTACAGTCACATTGATTATACACACTTGTAACCTTGACATACACCCCTGTAACTTTGAAGTACAGCCCCCATTGATTATACACTCCTGTAACCTTGAAGTACAGCCCAATTGATTATACACCCCTGTAACTTTGAAGTACAGCCCCCATTGAGTATACACCCCTGTAACCTTGAAGTACAGCCCAATTGAGTATACACCCCTGTAACTTTGAAGTACAGCCCCCATTGAGTATACACCCCTGTAACCTTGAAGTACAGCCCAATTGATTATACACCCCTGTAACCTTGAAGTACAGCCACATTGATTAAACTCCCCTGTAACCTTGAAGTACAGCCCCATTGGTTATACACCCCTGTAACCTTGCAATACAGCCCCATTGATAAAACACCCGTGTAACCTTGAAGTACAGTCACAATGATCATACACCCCTGTAACATTGAAATACAGCCCCATTGATTATGCACCCCTGTAACCTTGAGGTACAGCCCCGTTGATTATACACCCGTGTAACCGTGAAGTACAGCCCAATTGATTATACACCCCTGTTGCCTTGAAGTACAGCCCCATTGATTAAACACCCGTGTAACCTTGAAGTACAGCCCCATTGATTAAACACCCGTGTAACCTTGAAGTACAGCCCCATTGATTATACACCCGTGTAACCTTGAAGTACAACCCCATTGATTAAACACCCATGTTACCTTGAAGTACAGCCCCATGTATTAAACACCCGTGTAACCTTGAAGTACAGCAACAATGATTATACACCCCTGTAACCTTGAAATACAGCCCCATTGACTAAACACCCCTGTAACCTTGAGGTACAGGAACATTGATTATACACCCCTGTTACCTTGAAGTACAGCCACATTGATTATACACCCCATTTATTAAACACCCGTGTAACCTTGAAGTACAGCAACAATGAGTATACACCCCTGTAACCTTGAAATACAGCCCCATTGACTAAACACCCCTGTAACCTTGAAATACAGCAACATTGATTATACACCCATGTTACCTTGAAGTACAGTCCCATTGATTAAACACCCTATAACCTTGAAGTACAGCAACATTGAGTATACACCCCTGTAACCTTGAAGTACAGCCCCATTGATTAAACACTCGTGTAACCTTGAAGTTCAGCCCCATTGATCAAACATCCTTGTAACCTTGAAGTACAGCCACATTGATCAAACACCCCTGTACAATTGAAGTACAACCCCATTGATTAAACACCTTTGTAACATTGAAGTACAGCCCCATTGATTAAACACCCGTGTAACCTTGAAGTACAGCCCCATTGAGTATACACCTTTGTAAGCTTGAAGTACAGCCCCATTGATTAAACACAAGTGTAACCTTGAAGAACAACCCCATTGATCATACACCAATGTAACCTTGAAGTACATCTCCATCGATCATACACCAATGTAACCTTGAAGTACAGTCACATTAATGATACACCCCTTTAACCTTGAGGTACAGCCCAATCGATCATACACCAATGTAACCTTGAAGTGTAGCCCCATCGATCATACACTACTTTAACCTTGAAGTACAGCCCCATTGATTAAACACTCGTGTAACTTTGAAGTACAGCCCCATTGATTATACACCCGTGTAACCTTGAAGTACAGTCCCATTGATAATACACCCCTGTTACCTTGAAGTACAGCAACATTGATTATACACTAATGTAACCTTGAAGTACAGCCCCATTGATCATACACCCCTGTAACCTTGACGTACAGCAACATTGATTATACAGCCCTGTAACCTTAAAGTACAGCCCCATTGATTAAACACCTCTGTTACCTTGAAGTACAGCCCCATTGATTAAACACTCGTGTAACTTTGAAGTACAGCCCCATTGATTATACACCCGTGTAACCTTGAAGTACAGCCCCATTGATAATACACCCCTGTTACCTTGAAGTACAGCAACATTGATTATACACTAATGTAACCTTGAAGTACAGCCCCATTGATCATACACCCCTGTAACCTTGAAGTACAGCAACATTGATTATACAGCCCTGTAACCTTGAAGTACAGCCCCATTGATTAAACACCTCTGTTACCTTGAAGTACAGCCCCATTGAGTATACACTCCTGTAACCTTGAAGTACAGCCCAATTGATTAAACACCCGTGTAACCTTGAAGTACAGCAAAATAAATTATACACCCCTGTAACATTAAAGTACAGCCCCATTGATTATACACCCCTGTAACCTTGAAATACAGCCCCATTGATTAAACAACCATGTAACCTTGAAGTACAGCAACATTGATTATACACCCCTGTAACCTTGAAATACAGCCCCATTGATTAATCACCCGTGTAACCTTGAAGTACAGCAACATTGATTATACACCCCTGTAACCTTGAAATACAGCCCCATTGATTAATCACCCGTGTAACCTTGAAGTACAGCAACATTGATTATACACCCGTGTAACCTTGAAGTACAGCCACATTGATTATACACTCCTGTAACCTTGAAGTACAGCCCAATTGATTATACACCCGTGTAACCTTGAAGTACAGCACAATTGATTATACACCCCTGTAACATTGAAATACAGCCCCATTGATTAATCACCCGTGTAACCTTGAAGTACAGCCACATTGATTATACACTCCTGTAACCTTGAAGTACAGCCCAATTGATTATACACCCGTGTAACCTTGAAGTACAGCAAAATTGATTATACACCCCTGTAACATTGAAGTACAACCCTATTGATTATACACCCCTGTAACCTTGAAATACAGCCCCATTGATTAAACACCCGTGTAACCTTGAAGTACAGCAACATTGATTATACACCCCTGTAACCTTGAAATACAGCCCCATTGATTAATCACCCGTGTAACCTTGAAGTACAGCCACATTGATTATACACTCCTGTAACCTTGAAGTACAGCCCCATTGATTATACACCCCTGTAACATTGAAGTACAACCCGATTGATTATACACCCCTGTAACCTTGAAATACAGCCCCATTGATTAATCACCCGTGTAACCTTGAAGTACAACCCCATTGATCAAACATCCTTGTAACCTTGAAGTACAACCCCATTGATTAAACACCTTTGAAACCTTGAAGTACAGCCCCATTGATTAAACACCCGTGTAACCTTGAAGTACAGCCGCATTGATTATACACCCGTGTAACCTTGAAGTACAGCCCTATTGAGTAAACACCTTTGTAACCTTGAAGTACAGCAACATTGATTAAACACCCGTGTAACCTTGAAGTACAGCCCCATTGATTAATCACCCGTGTAACCTTGAAATACAGCCACATTGATCAAACATCCTTGTAACCTTGAAGTACAACCCCATTGATTAAACACCTTTGAAACCTTGAAGTACAGCCCCATTGATTAAACACCCGTGTAACCTTGAAGTACAGCCGCATGTATTATACACCCGATTATACACCCGTGTAACCTTGAAGTACAGCCCTAGTGAGTATACACCTTTGTAACTTTGAAGTACAGCCCCAATGATTAAACACCCGTGTAACCTTGAAGTACAGCAACATTGATTATACACCCGTGTAACCTTGAAGTACAGCCTCATTGATCAAACATCATTGTAACCTTGAAGTACAGCCACATTGATCAAACACCCCTGTAAACTTGAAGTACAACCCCTATTGATTAAACACCCGTGTAACCTTGAAGTACAGCAACATTGATTATACACCCGTGTAACCTTGAAGTACAGCCTCATTGATCAAACATCATTGTAACCTTGAAGTACAGCCACATTGATCAAACACCCCTGTAAACTTGAAGTACAACCCCATTGATTATGCACCCCTGTAACCTTGAGGTACAGCCCCATTGATTAAACACCCGTGTAACCTTGAAGTACAGCCGCATTGATTATACACCCGAGTATACACCCGTGTAACATTGAAGTACAGCCCTATTGAGTATACACCTTTGTAACTTTGAAGTACAGCCACATTGATTATACACTAATGTAACCTTGAAGTACAGCCCCATTGATCATACACCCCTGTAACCTTGAAGTACAGCAACATTGATTATACAGCCCTGTAACCTTGAAGTACAGCCCCATTGATTAAACACCTCTGTTACCTTGAAGTACAGCCCCATTGAGTATACACTCCTGTAACCTTGAAGTACAGCCCAATTGATTATACACCCGTGTAACCTTGAAGTACAGCAAAATAAATTATACACCCCTGTAACATTAAAGTACAGCCCCATTGATTATACACCCCTGTAACCTTGAAATACAGCCCCATTGATTAAACAACCATGTAACCTTGAAGTACAGCAACATTGATTATACACCCCTGTAACCTTGAAATACAGCCCCATTGATTAATCACCCGTGTAACCTTGAAGTACAGCAACATTGATTATACACCCCTGTAACCTTGAAATACAGCCCCATTGATTAATCACCCGTGTAACCTTGAAGTACAGCAACATTGATTATACACCCGTGTAACCTTGAAGTACAGCCACATTGATTATACACTCCTGTAACCTTGAAGTACAGCCCAATTGATTATACACCCGTGTAACCTTGAAGTACAGCACAATTGATTATACACCCCTGTAACATTGAAATACAGCCCCATTGATTAATCACCCGTGTAACCTTGAAGTACAGCCACATTGATTATACACTCCTGTAACCTTGAAGTACAGCCCAATTGATTATACACCCGTGTAACCTTGAAGTACAGCAAAATTGATTATACACCCCTGTAACATTGAAGTACAACCCTATTGATTATACACCCCTGTAACCTTGAAATACAGCCCCATTGATTAAACACCCGTGTAACCTTGAAGTACAGCAACATTGATTATACTCCCCTGTAACCTTGAAATACAGCCCCATTGATTAATCACCCGTGTAACCTTGAAGTACAGCCACATTGATTATACACTCCTGTAACCTTGAAGTACAGCCCCATTGATTATACACCCCTGTAACATTGAAGTACAACCCGATTGATTATACACCCCTGTAACCTTGAAATACAGCCCCATTGATTAATCACCCGTGTAACCTTGAAGTACAGCCACATTGATTATACACTCCTGTAACCTTGAAGTACAGCCCCATTGATTATACACCCCTGTAACATTGAAGTACAACCCGATTGATTATACACCCCTGTAACCTTGAAATACAGCCCCATTGATTAATCACCCGTGTAACCTTGAAGTACAACCCCATTGATCAAACATCCTTGTAACCTTGAAGTACAACCCCATTGATTAAACACCTTTGAAACCTTGAAGTACAGCCCCATTGATTAAACACCCGTGTAACCTTGAAGTACAGCCGCATTGATTATACACCCGATTATACACCCGTGTAACCTTGAAGTACAGCCCTATTGAGTAAACACCTTTGTAACCTTGAAGTACAGCAACATTGATTAAACACCCGTGTAACCTTGAAGTACAGCCCCATTGATTAATCACCCGTGTAACCTTGAAATACAGCCACATTGATCAAACATCCTTGTAACCTTGAAGTACAACCCCATTGATTAAACACCTTTGAAACCTTGAAGTACAGCCCCATTGATTAAACACCCGTGTAACCTTGAAGTACAGCCGCATGTATTATACACCCGATTATACACCCGTGTAACCTTGAAGTACAGCCCTAGTGAGTATACACCTTTGTAACTTTGAAGTACAGCCCCAATGATTAAACACCCGTGTAACCTTGAAGTACAGCAACATTGATTATACACCCGTGTAACCTTGAAGTACAGCCTCATTGATCAAACATCATTGTAACCTTGAAGTACAGCCACATTGATCAAACACCCCTGTAAACTTGAAGTACAACCCCTATTGATTAAACACCCGTGTAACCTTGAAGTACAGCAACATTGATTATACACCCGTGTAACCTTGAAGTACAGCCTCATTGATCAAACATCATTGTAACCTTGAAGTACAGCCACATTGATCAAACACCCCTGTAAACTTGAAGTACAACCCCATTGATTATGCACCCCTGTAACCTTGAGGTACAGCCCCATTGATTAAACACCCGTGTAACCTTGAAGTACAGCCGCATTGATTATACACCCGAGTATACACCCGTGTAACATTGAAGTACAGCCCTATTGAGTATACACCTTTGTAACTTTGAAGTACAGCCACATTGATCAAACACCCCTGTAAACTTGAAGTACAACCCCTATTGATTAAACACCCGTGTAACCTTGAAGTACAGCAACATTGATTAAACACCCGTGTAACCTTGAAGTACAGCCTCATTGATCAAACATCAATGTAACCTTGAAGTACAGCCACATTGATCAAACACCCCTGTAAACTTGAAGTACAACCCCTATTGATTAAACACCTTTGAAACCTTGAAGTACAGCCCCATTGATTAAACACCCGATTATACACCCGTGTAACCTTGAAGTACAGCCTTATTGAGTATACACCTTCGTAACTTTGAAGTACAGCTCCATTGATGAAACATCCGTGTAACCTTGAAGTACAGCAACATTGATTAAACACCCGTGTAACCTTGAAGTACAGCCCCATTGATTATACACCCGTGTAACCTTGAAGTACAACCCCATTGATTAAACACCCATGTTACCTTGAAGTACAGCCCCATGCATTAAACACCCGTGTAACCTTGAAGTACAGCAACAATGATTATACACCCCTGTAACCTTGAAATACAGCCCCATTGACTAAACACCCCTGTAACCTTGAGGTACAGGAACATTGATTATACACCCCTGTTACCTTGAAGTACAGCCACATTGATTATACACTCCTGTAACCTTGAAGTACAGTCCCATTGATTAAACACCCCTGTAACCTTGAAGTACAGGAACATTGATTACACACCCCTGTTACCTTGAAGTACAGCCACATTGATTATACACTCCTGTTACCTTGAAGTACAGCCCCATTGATCAAACACCCCTGTAACCTTGAAGTACAGCCCCATTTATTAAACACCCGTGTAACCTTGAAGTACAGCAAAATTGATTATACACCCCTGTAACATTGAAGTACAACCCTATTGATTATACACCCCTGTAACCTTGAAATACAGCAACATTGATTAAACACCCGTGTAACCTTGAAGTACAGCAACATTGATTATACACCCCTGTAACCTTGAAATACAGCCCCATTGATTAATCACCCGTGTAACCTTGAAGTACAGCCACATTGATTATACACTCCTGTAACCTTGAAGTACAGCCCCATTGATTATACACCCCTGTAACATTGAAGTACAACCCGATTGATTATACACCCCTGTAACCTTGAAATAGAGCCCCATTGATTAATCATCCGTGTAACCTTGAAGTACAACCCCATTGATCAAACATCCTTGTAACCTTGAAGTACAACCCCATTGATTAAACACCTTTGAAACCTTGAAGTACAGCCCCATTGATTAAACACCCGTGTAACCTTGAAGTACAGCCGCATTGATTATACACCCGATTATACACCCGTGTAACCTTGAAGTACAGCCCTATTGAGTAAACACCTTTGTAACCTTGAAGTACAGCAACATTGATTAAACACCCGTGTAACCTTGAAGTACAGCCCCATTGATTAATCACCCGTGTAACCTTGAAATACAGCCACATTGATCAAACATCCTTGTAACCTTGAAGTACAACCCCATTGATTAAACACCTTTGAAACCTTGAAGTACAGCCCCATTGATTAAACACCCGTGTAACCTTGAAGTACAGCCGCATGTATTATACACCCGATTATACACCCGTGTAACCTTGAAGTACAGCCCTAGTGAGTATACACCTTTGTAACTTTGAAATACAGCCCCAATGATTAAACACCCGTGTAACCTTGAAGTACAGCAACATTGATTATACACCCGTGTAACCTTGAAGTACAGCCTCATTGATCAAACATCATTGTAACCTTGAAGTACAGCCACATTGATCAAACACCCCTGTAAACTTGAAGTACAACCCCTATTGATTAAACACCCGTGTAACCTTGAAGTACAGCAACATTGATTATACACCCGTGTAACCTTGAAGTACAGCCTCATTGATCAAACATCATTGTAACCTTGAAGTACAGCCACATTGATCAAACACCCCTGTAAACTTGAAGTACAACCCCATTGATTATGTACCCCTGTAACCTTGAGGTACAGCCCCATTGATTAAACACCCGTGTAACCTTGAAGTACAGCCGCATTGATTATACACCCGAGTATACACCCGTGTAACATTGAAGTACAGCCCTATTGAGTATACACCTTTGTAACTTTGAAGTACAGCCCCATTGATTAAACACCCGTGTAACCTTGAAGTACAGCCACATTGATCAAACACCCCTGTAAACTTGAAGTACAACCCCTATTGATTAAACACCCGTGTAACCTTGAAGTACAGCAACATTGATTAAACACCCGTGTAACCTTGAAGTACAGCCTCATTGATCAAACATCAATGTAACCTTGAAGTACAGCCACATTGATCAAACACCCCTGTAAACTTGAAGTACAACCCCTATTGATTAAACACCTTTGAAACCTTGAAGTACAGCCCCATTGATTAAACACCCGTGTAACCTTGAAGTACAGCCGCATTGATTATACACCCGATTATACACCCGTGTAACCTTGAAGTACAGCCTTATTGAGTATACACCTTCGTAACTTTGAAGTACAGCCCCATTGATTAAACATCCGTGTAACCTTGAAGTACAGCAACATTGATAATACACCCGTGTAACCTTGAAGTACAGCCCTACAGCTACTAAACTTATTTCAATTTGTGATCTTTACAATGAAGTGAGGTGGGAATCTTTAGAAAATAGAAGAACTAAACACAAGTTGATCATGTTGTATAAAATGAAAAACAATCTAACTCCAGCATATTTATCTAATAAAGTCCCAACTATGGTAGGTCAAAATTCTCAATATTCCTTAAGAAACTCTGATGACTTACAAACAATCCACTCTAGAACAACACTATACTATAATTCGTTTCTTCCATCATCAATAAGAGAATGGAATACATTGTCTCCCGAAATACAAAATGCTGAATCAGTAAGATCTTTTAAACTATTATTAAATAAAGAAAATAGGAAACCACCTCTATATTATTACCTTGGGGATAGGTATTCTCAGGTATTACATACCCGATTAAGAACACAATGTAGTGGACTCAACCATCATCTTTTTCTCAGGAATATTGTTGATTCTCCCCTTTGTGCATGTGGACAAATTGAAAATACATTACATTACCTACTTGAATGTCCCCGCTATAACGATAGGAGACATGGCATGCTAAGAGAACTTCCTCAAAACATTAGGCTTGATACGTTGTTATACGGAAATCCAAACTCACCAATCGAAGAAAATAATGCTATTTTTGAATCAGTCCAACAATTTATAATCGGAACCAAAAGGTTTAGCTCACGATAATTCACCCTTTTCCTTAATTGCTTTTTTGTTAACTTGCAACTTTTTAAGTATCTTTTTATGTTATATTTTATTCGGTATGGATAATCGACATATATACATTAACTAGCCTCCCATACGCGCACCACCCTCCTTTGTCTATTTCTGCTCTCTTTACATCTATCTCTTTCTTCCTCTTTCTCCTTCCTTGCTCTCTCTCTCTCCACTCTCTTTTATGTATCTGTTTCTTGTATTATAAATTACAAAGCTTAAGTAAGCTGATATTTTCTGCACATGTTAAATATGCACCGTGCTTCCTGTAAATTAATCTTTATTGGAGAGGACCTTCAATAAGCTATGAGCTTTCGGTCCAATCCATTTCTCCATTGTATATTTCTTGATGTAACCTACTATGTAAAAATATATGAGAATTAAATATGTTTAAACTAAGTACAGCCCCATTGATCAAACATCATTGTAACCTTGAAGTACAGCCACATTGATCAAACACCCCTGTAAACTTGAAGTACAACCCCTATTGATTAAACACATTTGAAACCTTGAAGTACAGCCCCATTGATTAAACACCCGTGTAACCTTGAAGTACAGCCGCATTGATTATACACCCGTGTAACCTTGAAGCACAGCCCTATTGATTATACACCTTTGTAACCTTGAAGTACAGTCCCATTGATTATACACTCCTGTAACCTTGAAGTACAACCCCAATGATTATACACCCTGTAACCTTGAAGTACAGCCCCAATGATTAAACATCCGTGTAACCTTGAAGTACAGCAACATTGATGATACACCCGTGTAACCTTGAAGTACAGCTGCATTGATTATACACCCGTGTAACCTTGAAGTACAGCTGCATTGATTATACCCGATTATACACCCGTGTAACCTTGAAGTACAGCCCCATTGATCAATCACCTCTGTAATTTTAAACTGGGAAGGCAACTATACCCATTATCGTAAACTATCTTTCCGACGATTGACAAAAGTCAATGCGACATGCGTCATTCGTCTTCCACCAATTGGCTAAGTTTATGTCGAAAAGCAGCCAGTTGCTTGGGAAGATTGTTGTGTGGAGTACTGGTGTGAGAAAACCAGGAAATGCATGAGTAGGTGAACTGGCCGCCTTGATATAACTAAGAAAATGTTAAAAACGGCGTTAAACCCCAATCAATCAATCAATCAATCTACCCGTATTCGGCAGATGCTGTTCATGTTTTATTATGACGCACGTGCAATTTTATATATTCACCTGTCAATATAGTAATATGTTTACATATTCAACTGTCAATATAGTAATATGTTTATATATTTATCTGTCAATATAGTAATATGTTTACATATGTATCTGTCAATATAGTAATATGTTTATATATTTATCTGTCAATATAGTAATATGTTTACATATTTATCTGTCAATATAGTAATATATTTACATATTCATCTGTCAATATAGTAATATGTTTATATATTCATCTGTCAATATAGTAATATTTTTATATATTAATCGGTCAACATAGTAATATGTTTATATATTTATCGGTCATTCTAACACTATTGACAATTTCTCTTCTATACACAAAGAAGGATTTAAGCGTGATCTAAATGCAGTATATCACTGTTAAGTTTCCGGAACTACTTTTGGCTGTTGAAATTCCCTCCTGCGTATTTTTCATATAACGTTTCTTAGTGCGAATATGCGTTAATATGTTGGGCTTGACATTTTATGAATGAAGTCACGAGCTTTTGTTGTTAATGGCGTTTGTAAATTTGAATTGTAACGGTGACGTAATTGTTTAAAATGACGTCATTCAGGTGCTTTACCAACATTTTTGACGCGGTCGAAAACGTTGTGTTAGAAATTGCCCATGACGAGTTTAAAAACAATTGAAAAAGGAATAATACAAATAAAATGTTCATAGACTGTTAATATAACTGATTTTAAAATGTTCAGTTAGTTGAAAATATCGAATATTTCCAAAACAAATACAATTGGGAGTAAAGATATAATAGCCTACACGTGATTTTATCAAGGAAAACAACGTCATGTCAAAACATAGTTCATCCTTAATTTGTAACCCTTTAATTTATAAAAAAAAAGTGCTAGAATTGAAATATATCTCATTTTGAGTGATATACCGGCTCTTACATCACGATGTGTCGTTCAGATGTGTATAAATTAATCACTCAGGCCATTATTTCCTAAATATAGTATCAAAAAATCCTATCTATATGGTTCATACAAACAATTCTAACACTATTGACAATTTCTCTTCTATATACCTAAAAGAAGGATTTAAGCGTGATCTAAATGCAGTATATCACTCTAAATTTCCGGAACTATTTTTGGCTGTTGAAATTCCCTCCTGCGTATTTTTCATACAACGTTTCTCTTAGCGCATGCGTTACTACGTTGGGCTTGCCATTTTATGAATGAAGTCACGAGCTTTTGTTGTAAATGCTTTTTGGAAATTTGAATTGTAACCTTGATGTAACTGTTTTAAATGACGTCATTCACGTGCTTAACCAACATTTTTTTGACGCGGTCGAAAACGTTGTGTTAGAATGAGACAGTAACAAATTGCCCATGATGAGTTTAAGAATAATTGAAAAAGGTATAATAAAAATAAAATGTTCATAGACTGTTAATAAAACTAATTTCAAAATGTTTTGTTAGTTGAACAAATCGAATATTTCCAAAACAAATACAATTGGGAGTAAAGATAGAATAGCCTACACGTGATTTTATCAAGGAAAACAACGTCATGTGAAAACCTAGTTCCCCCTTAATTTGTATCCCTTTAAGTTATAAACAAGTGCTAGAATTGAAATAGATCTCATTTTGAGTGATATACCGGCTCTTATATCACGATATGTCGTTCATATGTGTATAAATTAATCACTCAGGCCATTCGGCCATCGTGATTAATCACTACACACCTGAACTCCCAATCGTGATATACGAGCCGGTATATCACTCAAAATGAGATATATTTCCTAAGACAAATATGTTCTATAGACATCGTCATCTTTTTGTAACATTATCTACGTACCTTTTTTTTTTAAATTTGCTCAGTCTTTTTCTCGCAATCACGGTTATCAAAAAGTTTTCTGCTGAAAATGCGTCTTATGTCACGTGTTTTAGAAGAGAACAAAACATTGTTTATAGTTATCTGTTCGAATCTGCAATAATGACTAACACCATTTATACAAAATAACCACACCGGGTCAGTTGGCCATATAATTCACACTAATTATTACTTTAAACTAGGGATGGCAACGGTTACCGACATTACTAACCAGTTACTCGTACAATTTTGTAACCGTATAGATTCATAGACAATAAATATCCACTGTCTTAGTCAAATATGGTTGCGCATGTTACTGGTTTCACCAGTCCAAGACAGGTCATTACCACACAAACTGCACTTGACTTTGTTATCATCAGCACAGCGTTTGAAATACTTCCAGACAAAGGATGTAGCAGGCGGCATTATGGCAGTATATTCTGTAGATCCTTTTTAACGAAGTGACTGTTATACGATTTATAATATGTCGATTGAAAAAAGGTACATAGCTGCATATCTTTAAATACCAACTCAGGGGAAAATGTGTTTCAAACTTCAAATTCCAACTCAGGGGAAAATGTGTTTCAAACTTCAAATTCCAACTCAGGGGAAAATGTGTTTCAAACTTCAAATTCCAACTCAGGGGAAAATGTGTTTCAAACTTCAAATTCCAACTCAGGGGAAAATGTGTTTCAAACTTCAAATTATTCTTCCAATCGTGTTGGTATCACACTCACTCCAATTAGTTGTATTATCAAAACAAACAGAATTTCAGAATTGTATTTGTTATAAGTAAATACAAATACTTTTAACAACTTTACAAGTAGAGTGGCAAGTACATATAAAATACAAACGCCGAATATAATTAATATGTCATTATCTTAAACTTTCTGCGTTTAGTAGACATTAAACTTTTTTTTAAAGAAACAAAGCGTCCTTTAATTGACAATTACACAAACAAACAAGCATCAATACAATCGAGTGCGGCTGTTATCACAGTAATGTAAACACTGGCCGATCGAGGTGTGAATAATTAACCTCTCATGTCAGATACGTGTGACAAATTGAAAAGAACAAAATGTGAAACACAATTGTGTATATATTTTATCTTTTCTTCCGAGTACTCGGTTACCGAAATTACTAACCGATTAATCGGAAAACGTACGGTTAACCGGGTAACCGATTAATCGCTGCCATCCCTACTTTAAACATAGAAACACGCCAACTATTATGACATGTAACACTGTATCAAATTATCTTTGAGAACATTGTGAGAAAAGCATATTCATATACAGTGCTACCAACTCTGTGTTTATAACTGTGTTATAACTGGCAAACGTGGTTAAGGTTATTCTTTTATGTTTCTACACGAGCGCTTTCAGACAATATGTTATAAAATAAACCCTTTCGTTTTATTTCACTGGTACCTTGTTGGTTCACGTTAAACAAGAATTTAGACTGCAATACTAACAGAAAAAGCTGCATTGATTAAGTTAATTTATTTTCTGTCTTCAAATAAGAGAACTATTTGGATAACAAAAGATAAGCGATAAAAGAGTTTTCTTTGCAACTGTATATTATATTTATAAATGAACAGTGTAGACCTGACATCAAGAAGCGAGATTTAGAACTACACGGGGAAGGTTGTGCTAAGGTTTATTTTCCTTTATCTCCGCTTATATACAAAACACTCTAATATAGTATTTAACTAATATGAAATCGAAATAAAGTATGAATCGAAGCATTGCTAATTACCATACTGCACCTAAGTACTAATGACTATGACTGAACACGACCTTACTAGATCAAATTTCTCTAAATAATATTTGTCGTATGATTGCGTTTGTTTATCAAAAGAAACTTAAACGTCATTTTCCTCACTATTTGAATCTTATCACGACGTTGTTGTTTTTTTAAATTTACTATTAGCATTACGAGTAAATTCGGACTGATTCGTTTAGTTTGAATTGTGTTTTCGCCGCGTTCAACAGAATGTCAGTTATATAACTGAGTTTCCTGAGAAGATGACCTCATCGACAAGAATGGAAGGTACTAGTTAACCTTTCCTACATACTAACGCTGTTTGACGCATCTGTAAGCTGCGACCTATACAAACGTTGTGAACAAGGAGAAATTACTCGTATTGAGCATCTCTCCTTTGGCAACACTACTTAACTTAAAGAGATGCTCGATATGTTTAGATCTATGTGGGGATCGAAACCCGGGATGTATTCGGATCGTCCTCAGCAAACCGAACACTCGGGCGATATCTAGCGGAATCCAATTATAGGTGTTAACTAGTAAGCCGAATCCACCAATCCAATAACATGTGTTAACTAGCTAACAAAATTCACCAATCCAAAAACATGTGTTAACTAGCTAGCAAAGTCCACCAATCCAATAACATGTGTTAACTAGCTAGCAAACTAGCTAGCAAAATCCACCAATCCAATAACATGTGTTAACTAGCTAGCAAACTAGCTAGCAAAATTCACCAATCCAATAACATGTGTTAACTAGCTAGCAAAGTCCACCAATCCAATAACATGTGTTAACTAGCTAGCAAAGTCCACCAATCCAATAACATGTGTTAACTAGCTAGCAAACTAGCTAGCAAAATCCACCAATCCAATAACATGTGTTAACTAGCTAGCAAACTAGCTAGCAAAATTCACCAATCCAATAACATGTGTTAACTAGCTAGCAAAGTCCACCAATCCAATAACATGTGTTAACTAGCTGGCAAACTAGCTAGCAAAATCCACCAATCCAATAACATGTGTTAACTAGCTAGCAAACTAGCTAGCAAAATCCACCAATCCAATAACATGTGTTAACTAGCTGGCAAACTAGCTAGCAAAATCCACCAATCCAATAACATGTGTTAACTAGCTAGCAAACTAGCTAGCAAAATCCACCAATCCAATAACATGTGTTAACTAGCTAGCAAACTAGCTAGCAAAATTCACCAATCCAATAACATGTGTTAACTAGCTAGCAAACTCCACCAATCCAATAACATGTGTTAACTAGCTAGCAAAGTCCACCAATCCAATAACATGTGTTAACTAGCTAGCAAAGTCCACCAATCCAATAACATGTGTTAACTAGCTAGCAAACTAGCTAGCAAAATCCACCAATCCAATAACATGTGTTAACTAGCTAGCAAAGTCCACCAATCCAATAACATGTGTTAACTAGCTAGCAAAGTCCACCAATCCAATAACATGTGTTAACTAGCTAGCAAAATCCACCAATCCAATAACATGTGTTAACTAGCTAGCAAAGTCCACCAATCCAATAACATGTGTTAACTAGCTAGCAAACTAGCTAGCAAAATCCACCAATCCAATAACATGTGTTAACTAGCTAGCAAAATCCACCAATCCAATAACATGTGTTAACTAGCTGGCAAACTAGCTAGCAAACTCCACCAATCCAATAACATGTGTTTACTAGCTAGCAAACTAGCTAGCAAAGTCCACCAATCCAATAACATGTGTTAACTAGCTAGCAAACTAGCTAGCAAAATCCACCAATCCAATAACATGTGTTAACTAGCTAGCAAACTAGCTAGCAAAATTCACCAATCCAATAACATGTGTTAACTAGCTAGCAAAGTCCACCAATCCAATAACATGTGTTAACTAGCTAGCAAAGTCCACCAATCCAATAACATGTGTTAACTAGCTAGCAAACTAGCTAGCAAAATCCACCAATCCAATAACATGTGTTAACTAGCTAGCAAACTAGCTAGCAAAATTCACCAATCCAATAACATGTGTTAACTAGCTAGCAAAGTCCACCAATCCAATAACATGTGTTAACTAGCTGGCAAACTAGCTAGCAAAATCCACCAATCCAATAACATGTGTTAACTAGCTAGCAAACTAGCTAGCAAAATCCACCAATCCAATAACATGTGTTAACTAGCTAGCAAACTAGCTAGCAAAATTCACCAATCCAATAACATGTGTTAACTAGCTAGCAAAGTCCACCAATCCAATAACATGTGTTAACTAGCTGGCAAACTAGCTAGCAAAATCCACCAATCCAATAACATGTGTTAACTAGCTAGCAAACTAGCTAGCAAAATCCACCAATCCAATAACATGTGTTAACTAGCTAGCAAACTAGCTAGCAAAATTCACCAAACCAATAACATGTGTTAACTAGCTAGCAAACTCCACCAATCCAATAACATGTGTTAACTAGCTAGCAAAGTCCACCAATCCAATAACATGTGTTAACTAGCTAGCAAACTAGCTAGCAAAATCCACCAATCCAATAACATGTGTTAACTAGCTAGCAAACTAGCTAGCAAAATTCACCAATCCAATAACATGTGTTAACTAGCTAGCAAAGTCCACCAATCCAATAACATGTGTTAACTAGCTGGCAAACTAGCTAGCAAAATCCACCAATCCAATAACATGTGTTAACTAGCTAGCAAACTAGCTAGCAAAATCCACCAATCCAATAACATGTGTTAACTAGCTAGCAAACTAGCTAGCAAAATTCACCAATCCAATAACATGTGTTAACTAGCTAGCAAACTCCACCAATCCAATAACATGTGTTAACTAGCTAGCAAAGTCCACCAATCCAATAACATGTGTTAACTAGCTAGCAAAGTCCACCAATCCAATAACATGTGTTAACTAGCTAGCAAACTAGCTAGCAAAATCCACCAATCCAATAACATGTGTTAACTAGCTAGCAAAGTCCACCAATCCAATAACATGTGTTAACTAGCTAGCAAACTAGCTAGCAAAATCCACCAATCCAATAACATGTGTTAACTAGCTAGCAAAATTCACCAATCCAATAACATGTGTTAACTAGCTAGCAAAGTCCACCAATCCAATAACATGTGTTAACTAGCTAGCAAACTAGCTAGCAAAATCCACCAATCCAATAACATGTGTTAACTAGCTAGCAAACTAGCTAGCAAAGTCCACCAATCCAATAACATGTGTTAACTAGCTAGCAAAGTCCACCAATCCAATAACATGTGTTAACTAGCTAGCAAAGTCCACCAATCCAATAACATGTGTTAACTAGCTAGCAAACTAGCTAGCAAAGTCCACAAATCCAATAACATGTGTTAACTAGCTAGCAAAATCCACCAATCCAATAACATGTGTTAACTAGCTGGCAAACTAGCTGGCAAACTAGCTAGCAAACTCCACCAATCCAATAACATGTGTTTACTAGCTAGCAAAGTCCACCAATCCAATAACATGTGTTAACTAGCTAGCAAAGTCCACCAATCCAATAACATGTGTTAACTAGCTAGCAAACTAGCTAGCAAAGTCCACAAATCCAATAACATGTGTTAACTAGCTAGCAAAATCCACCAATCCAATAACATGTGTTAACTAGCTAGCAAAGTCCACCAATCCAATAACATGTGTTAACTAGCTAGCAAACTAGCTAGCAAAGTCCACAAATCCAATAACATGTGTTAACTAGCTAGCAAAATCCACCAATCCAATAACATGTGTTAACTAGCTGGCAAACTAGCTGGCAAACTAGCTAGCAAACTCCACCAATCCAATAACATGTGTTTACTAGCTAGCAAACTAGCTAGCAAAGTCCACCAATCCAATAACATGTGTTAACTAGCTAGCAAACTAGCTAGCAAAGTTCACCAATCCAATAACATGTGTTAACTAGCTAGCAAACTAGCTAGCAAAGTCCACCAATCCAATAACATGTGTTTACTAGCTAGCAAAATTCACCAATCCAATAACATGTGTTTACTAGCTAGCAAACTGGCTAGCAAAATCCACCAATCCAATAACATGTGTTTACTAGCTAGCAAACTAGCTAGCAAAATCCACCAATCGGCGTAAAACACTATTGTAAAAGAAAGTACGAATCGTCTCGAAAAACCCATCGAGGTATTGGAACATTGCCCTCACCCCTGACCACATGACAGAACCTGTTGGTAGAAAAGTAAACGTACTCATAATTACGCATAACACTAATGATCAAAGAAACCTATGTGCCGACTGTTATTACGTTGAAGTAAGTAAAAGCGAGTCTTCAAAGAGATATACGGACACATAGACGAACTTACACACACACACATAGTCGAACTAGCACAAATATGAGATGTGATTCCCTGCCAAGACAGGCGAGGCGGCACATAGACAAACTAGCACACACATGAGAAAATTGTGATTCCCTGGCAGGACAGGCGGCTTATAGACGAACTAGAACACACATGAGAAATGTGTGATTCCATGGCAAGACAGGCGGCATATAGACGAACTAGGACACACATGAGAAATGTGTGATTCCATGGCAAGACAGGCGGCATATAGACGAACTAGCACACACATGAGAAACAATTGACAGCTCGCACATACGAACAGTCTAAACTCGTAAACGAGAGGTCGTAGTGGCCGGAAACTAATGGGGTATTTGAGATGGAACCTCACGGGTTTGACCCCTTCTCACAGCGATCATTTGGAGTAACCTTTGACAAGGCACATTTCCTTACTTAGTAGTAGTTAGTCAACAATGGTTCATGAATGATAAATTTACTCTCTCCGTGTTATAAGTAAAATGGTAGTGAAAATAATTATAAATCCAACTGAAAACAAACACGTGCTCTAGTTCAAACCATTTGTGAAAAATTAACAGAAAAGTGTCCACACTTAGTGACTGAAAATCATTAACCAAATTACAATTAAATTGACCAATACAGAAAGTCATATGTTATTGTTTTAATGCAACCCCGTAATTACATAAATGGATATAATAGTAACACGCATGGGGCAACACATCTAGGTATATACGACATGCAAGGTAACAAGGGAGACTCTGGTGGTATTGAGCGTTTGTATAGGATCATCTCAGATGCAACAAGAAAACAAAATGTCTACACGATCAAGCCTAATAAATGTATACACGATATCTACACGATCAAGCCTAATAAATGTCTAGACGAACAATAATAAGAAATATCTACACGATCAAGCCTAATAAATGTCTACACGATCAAGCCTAATAAATGTATATACGATATCTACCCGATCAAGCCTAATAAATGTCTACACGATCAAGCCTAATAAATGTATACACGATATCTACACGATCAAGCCTAATAAATGTCTAGACGAACAATAATAAGAAATGTCTACACGATCAAGCCTAATAAATGTCTAGACGAACATTAATAAGAAATGTCTACACGATCAAGCCTAATAAATGTCTAGACGAACATTAATAAGAAATGTCTACACGATCAAGCCTAATAAATGTCTAGACGAACATTAATAAGAAATGTCTGCACGATATCTACACGATCAAGCCTAATAAATGTCTACACGAACAATAATAAGAAATGTCTACACGAAAAAAAAAAATGTCTACACGATCAAGCCTAATACATGTCTACACACACAATAATAATAAATGTCTACACGATCAATAATAAGACATGTCTACACGAACAATAATAAGAAATGTCTACACGAACAAGAGTAAGAAATGTCTACACGATCAATAATAAGAAATTTCTACACGATCAATAATAAGAAATGTCTACACGGTCAAGAATTAGAAATGTCTACACGAACAGGAATAAGAAATGTCTACACGATCAAGAATAAGAAATGTTTACATGAACGAGAATATGAAATGTTTACACGAACACGAACAAGAGAAAGTTGATGCAACGCATCAATGTCGCCGGAAATCCATACTGCAGTTATGCATAACACTAACATTATAGTAGTTGAATAAACAGTTATCAACTGAGGGACATATTGGAACATGAGGGGTGGGGTCAAGTGAAAATGTTTCATAACTTGCATTGTTTGATCAACGAAGTGAATGATAATTGAAGCCTTTCATTGTTTATGATCAACCTCCATTCCAAAGTAGGTTGACCATACACACAAACAACTAATTATTGATCATAAACAGTAATAGAAATGAGTAATCTTGCCAATGATTAGTCTTAGTATGTATACAGTGCTTTCATTAAGGAATAATTATAAGATTTGTGAATTCCACATACACTTTTCAAGATGTTTGTCAGAATATTTGAATTTTATTATTTTTCAATAAAAACACTAAACAGACAATTTAGGAGTTGCATGCAATAGCACGTCATTTTACCTTTCCTATATTAAAGTCAACAGAGGACACCTTTGCAGCAATCTACTTTTAAAATAATGAGATAAGGGTTAAATCGCTGAAGACATGAGTTTTCTCTTTTTCTCAAAATGATATTAGCATCCTAATTATATAATACTTTAACAAATGTTGAAATGTAGTCCAATATTTATGAATTAGACCACCTTCGAAATATAATATTAGCTAAACAGTTAAATCTCAATGAAATTGTTGTATAATTTAAACTTAATTTCAAACATAAACTGAGCCCTACAACATGTTAATTTATTTTAATTCTTTCCTTCCTTTTTTATAATGAAAATAACAAACTACTCAAGTTTTAAAATTATATTATGATGAGCGTCCTTGTGTCAATGATGCATAACAATATGCAGATCGGAAGCAATATGCCTTTAGGTAATTAAATGACACATTTAAAATTGTCAAGGACGAAATAATTTTGTACGAAAGACCGATTCTTTCTTATTCGCAGAGGTGTCGTTCTTGAAACTCTCTTTATAGGCAGAGAATGTTCGTTCAAAGTATTTTTTCTATTAAAACCAGTTTTATCTCGGTTTGTTCTTTTCTTCATTTGTTTCGAACCAAATAAACATTTTAAATCACCTATATTGATCTACGCAGTTGGTATGTAAACCAAATTAGACTGTGCGACGTAAAGGTTTGTAGTTATCGCCTTTGGTTACATGTAGTATATAGCGTAAAATAAAGTATTTCAGTCTAGCTAATAGGGACTGTTTTGTCTTCGTAAATAAAACAAAAAAACATAAATGCGAGTCAAAATAAAGAAACTGAAAATACCTAAAACATCGGAATATTTATTTCATTTTAGATGTGTCATTACTTAGTGTTTTTAAACAAACACAATTGTAATATGTTCAAGACATCTAAATGTGTTTCTTTCTAATAATAATCCCCCCTCCCATGTCATTTCCGAAAACATATTAAAAATAGAAGTCGCGGGCTTCTGCCCGGCGACTAATAAGATATATCTACACGATCAAAAATATGAAATGTCTACACGAACAAGACTAAGAAATGTTTACACGAACAAGAATAAGAAATGTTTACACGAACAAGAATAATAAATGTCTACACGAACACGAATAAGAAATGTATACACGAACAAGATGTGAAATGTCTACAAGAACAAGATGTGAAATGTCTACACGAACAAGGATAAGAAATGTCTACACGAACAAGATGTGAAATGTCTACAAGAACAAGAATAAGAAATGTCTACACGAACAAGATGTGAAATGTCTACAAGAACAAGAATACAAAAATGTCTACACGAACAAGAATAAGACATTTCTACACACGCAAGAATGAAAATTAAAGTAAAGCAGACTTAAAATAAAATAAAAAACAACTATAATAATTAACTAGAAATTGCGTCAAAATTTAGAAACGAAAAGTACGTGTAATTAAAACAAGCGAATAAATGTACCGAACTATAATGAAGTTAAATGTTTCAAGAATCTACATTAGGCGAAAAGGATATTATCACACACAGCTTGGTTTACCCACAGCTTACACTTCACTGAAACCACTTTCTGTTTATGTAGTTTCTTATTAAAAAAATATATAAGTAACTTGTTAAACCTGTAAGCAGACAGTGATGACTCTGTTGAAACTGGGTGTATGTACAATCTTTATAATCCCTTCACTACTAGCAGTTCTAAAGTTTACAAGCGAAAAAACGACACTTTTTCCCATCAGATTTACATTAAACATTAAAAATATACATGTATATATTGCATGTAATTTACAATTTACTCATTTACAAATATTTCTAGATCGACAATAAGATCAAATGACTAATTAACATGTATTTTAACATTAGAAATGAGATAGAATAACTCATTTACATGTATTTCTAGATCGACTATAAGATCGAATGACAAATTTTCATGTATTTTCACATTGACAATAAGATCGAATGACTAATTCACATGTATTGTTACGTTGATAATAAGATCGAATGACTAATTTAAATGTATTTTTTCATTGACAATAAGATCGAATGACTAATTTACATGTATTTTTACATTAACAATGAGATCGAATAACTCATTTACATGTATTTCTAGATCGGCAATAAGATCGAATGACTAATTTACATGTATTTTTTACAGTGACATGTATTTTTAAATCGACAATAATATCCATTTTCGCCTAATGCCGCTGAAATGTATGATAATTAGTGAGATAAAAAGTCACAACGAACTTGAAACGTTTACCTACCAGCTTGTCATGGTAGACCTATATAAAAACAGGAAAAGTGAGATAAATATAAATCGAAATGCAAGTTAGTGAAAAAAAATGGATAGTATAACGTTGTCTCTTACTATCTTTAACATAACTTGTGCAATCTATTTACAGGTCAAATATCATACAACCGCCCGCATGCACTTCTTATAGCAGCACGTTGTGATACATTAAATGAATTACGATATGTGTTTAAAGTAGAACATTCCTAACATTCTCGGCGTTTTCCGTATGAATTCATTAAAGATCGGTATTGTTCATGAGTCAGTCCACGAATAATTCTAATCACTAACGACTTCAGCCGGAAAATACTGCTAATAATCAAAGCACGGATAGTGCTGCCAGCAAGGGGCTCACTGCATATCACGGAACACATTTGGACAAGGATTTTACCGGTCACAAGAGTTAATTAAATATACTTCACAACAACACTTTGTTATGTCCTTATTATGAATAACATTTGAGTTGAAAGTACAATACTGTATTTACATAATCGGGGTCTATAGTAAATACTTTTTTTGTTACCAATAAGTTGTGGAACACACATTTGATGCATGTCATATCAAAATCAAAAGAAGGCCGCTGTATACCAATGAGAACTATATTGAGAGTCCAATGCTAACATCAAAGCAAAAAAAACCACCTCAGTTGTATTCACATGTTCTGGTTATTTAAAACAGGAAAAATCTTTAAAAAAGATAAACGGCGATCAATATAAGAAAACACTAAGAAATGGAACATGCGCATATTATTTGACTTGAATATCAGAAAGGTTTTGTTAATAGTCAAAACAATCAGTAATTTTTCATGAATTATAAAATTTGCGCAATAATGTTGTATATCTAAGAATTCGACAGCTCATTGAATTGGTAATGCATTATAATCGTGAACCAGTTGGAACATTGTTTGATTAGAACATAGTTCTTTAAAAGATATAGAATCGGTAATCGAATGTAAGTTGCGCGGTTTTTTTGTTTATATCTTTCTTTTTAGAACCACGTGTCAGCCAAAATTATGTAAACTCTCAGAAATTGTTAAATACTAAACGGAAACGATGGAATCAACTTGTTTATATCTTTATCCCAGTATCAACTACTAAATCATAACAATAATCTGTGTGTTTACCAAAGGCTAATCGGCAATCCCCATCCAGCTTCAGTTTCTATAAATAGATTATCAAGGCCGAGAATACCCCGTCACATGACTGGAGATTATGCGAGGCTCCCAAGAGGTGTATACAATTCAAATGACGATAAATAACTGAAAACTTATCATGTTTCAAAAATAATTGATATTTTGCTCTTAAATATTATATTTCATATGTTTTCACTAATTTTTTTCACTGAAATATATTTTTTAAGGAAAACAATTAAAGATTAGTATGCAGAACATTTCATTTTAAAACTTCACCTTATTAGTGCCTCTCGTAGGACCGCCAACTTAACAAAAACCAATCAAAACGTTTCATTTCCTTTATTTCTTCGACATTATTCATTAAATACAACATTTGATTGGTCTACAATCTAGATCATTTGTTTAACATTTAGGTCAAACGTCAGGTTAATCAGATATCGTCGATATTATTAACCTGCTATCATTGGCCGTATTTATAAATCTCTAGTCACTGGCCGTTTTTATTAATCTGCTATCATTGGCAGTATTTATAAATCTCTAGTCACTGGCCGTTTTTATTAATCTGCTATCATTGGCCGTATTTATAAATCTCTAGTCACTGGCCGTTTTTATTAACCTGCTATCACTGACCGTATTTATAAATCACTAGTCACTGGCCGTTTTTATTAATCTGCTATCACTGACCGTATTTATAAATCTCTAGTCACTGGCCGTTTTGATTAACCTGCTATCACTGACAGTATTTATAAATCTCTAATCACTGGCCATTTTTATTAATCTGCTATCATTGGCCGTATTTATAAATCTCTAGTCACTGGCTGTTTTTATTAACCTGCTATCACTGACCGTATTTATAAATCTCTAGTCACTGGCCGTTTTTATTAATCTGCTATCATTGGCCGTATTTATAAATCTCTAGTCACTGGCCGTTTTTATTAATCTGCGATCATTGGCCGTTTTTATTAACCTGCTATCACTGACCGTATTTATAAATCTCTAGTCACTGGCCGTTTTTATTAATCTGCTATCATTGGCCGTATTTATAAATCTCTAGTCACTGGCCGTTTTTATTAACCTGCTATCACTGACCGTATTTATAAATCACTAGTCACTGGCCGTTTTTATTAATCTGCTATCACTGACCGTATTTATAAATCTCTAGTCACTGGCCGTTTTTATTAACCTGCTATCACTGACAGTATTTATAAATCTCTAATCACTGGCCATTTTTATTAATCTGCTATCATTGGCCGTATTTATAAATCTCTAGTCACTGGCTGTTTTTATTAACCTGCTATCACTGACCGTATTTATAAATCTCTAGTCACTGGCCGTTTTTATTATTCTGCTATCATTGGCCGTATTTATAAATCTCTAGTCACTGGCCGTTTTTATTAATCTGCGATCATTGGCCGTTTTTATTAACCTGCTATCACTGACCGTATTTATAAATCTCTAGTCACTGGCCGTTTTTATTAATCCGCTATCACTGACCGTATTTATAAATTTCTAGTCACTGGCCGTTTTTATTAACCTGCTATCGCTGACTGTATTTATAAATCTCTAATCACTGGCCGTTTTTATTAATCTGCTATCATTGGCCGTATTTATAAATCTCTAGTCACTGGCTGTTTTTATTAACCAGCTATCACTGACCGTATTTATAAATCTATAGTCACTGGCCGTTTTTTTATTAATCTGCTATCATTGGCCGTATTTATAAATCTCAAGTCACTGGCCGTTTTTATTAACCTGCTATCACTGACCGTATTTATAAATCTCTAGTCACTGGCCGTTTTTATTAATCTGCTATCATTGGCCGTATTTATAAATCTCTAGTCACTGGCTGTTTTTATTAATCTGCTATCACTGACCGTATTTATAAATCTCTAGTCACTGGCCGTTTTTATTAATCTGCTATCATTGGCCGTATTTATAAATCTCTAGTCACTGGCTGTTTTTATTAACCTGCTATAACTGGCCGTATTTATAAATCTCTAGTCACTGGCCGTTTTTATTAACCTGCTATCATTGGCCGTATTTATTAACCTGCTGTCACTAGCCGTATTTATTAATCTCTAGTCACTGGCCGTATGTATTAACCTGCTATCACTGGCCGTATTTATTAACCTGCTGTCACTGGTCGTATTTATTAATCCGCTGTCATCGGCCTATTTATCAACCTGCTGTCACTGGCCGTATTTATTAATCTGCTTTCACTGGCCGTATTTATTAATCTGCTGTCATTGGCCGTATTTAATAAAATGCTGTCACTGGCCGTTATTAACCTGCTGTCACTGGCCGTATTTAATAATCTGCTGTTACTGACCGTATTTATCAATCTGCTGTCACTGGTCGTATTTATTAATCTGCTGTCATTGGCCGTATGTATTAATCTGCTGTCACTGGCCGTATTTAATAAAATGCTATCACTGGCCATATTTATTAACCTGCTGCCACTGGCCGTTTTTAATAATCTGTTGTCACTGGCCGTATTTATCAATCTGCTGTCACTGGCCGTATTTATCAACCTGCTGTCAGTGGCCGTATTTAATAAAATGCTGTCACTGGCCGTATTTATTAACCTGCTGTCACTGGCCGTATATAATAATCTGCTGTCACTCGCCGTATTTATTAATCTGCTGTCACTGGCCATATCTAATACAATGCTGTCACTGGCCGTATTTATTAACCTGCTGTCACCGGCCGCATTTAATAATTTGCTGTCACTGGCCGTATTTAATAATATAATGTCACTGGCATTATTTTTTAATATGCTGTCACTGGCCTTTTTTCATTTATTAATTTGCTGTCACTGGCCTTTTTTCATTTATTAATTTGCTGTCACTGGCCGTATTTAATAATCTGACGTCACTGGCCTTACTTTTTAATATGCTGTCATGGACCGTTTTTTTTATTTATTAACTTGCTGTCACCGGCCTTATTTATTAACCTGCTGTAACTGCCGTATTTATTAACCTGTTTTCACCGCGGTATTTTTAAATCTGCTGTCACTGGCCATATTTATTAACCTGCTGTCAAAAAAAGCTATCTGTTTATTCACACTATCGGTACTAAACAAAAACTGTTTATTCTGTGTATTCATACTATCGGTTCTAAACAAAAACAAATATCTGGGCATCGGTTTTAAACAAAAATAACTATATGTGTATTCATACTATCGGTTCGTAACAAAAACAAGATCCGTTTATTCATACTATCGGTTCTAAACCAAAAACAGTTATCTGTTTATTCATACCATCGGTTCTAAACAAATACAACTATCTGTGTATTCATACTATCGGTTCTAAACAAAAATAACTATCTGTTTATTGATACTATCGGTTCTAAACAAAAGCAATTATCTGTGTATTCATACTATCGGTTCTAAACAAAAATAACTATCTGTTTATTGATACTATCGGTTCTAAACAAAAGCAATTATCTGTGTATTCATACTATCGGTTCTAAACAAAAATAACTATGTGTGTATTCATATGATCGGTTCTAAACAAAAATAACTATCTGTTTATTCATACTATCGGTTCTAAACAAAAACAACTATCCGTTTATTCATACTTTCGGTTCTAAACAAAAATAACTATCTGTGTATTGTTACTATCGGTTCTAAACAAAAATAACTATCTGTACATTCATACTATCGGTTCTAAACAAAAACAACTATCTGTTTATTCATACCATCGGTTCTAAACAAAAATAACTATGTATATATTCATACTATCGGTTCTAAATAAAAATTACTATCTGTGTATTCATACTCTCGGTTCTAAACAAAAATAACTATGTGTGTATTCATACAAAAACAATTATCTGTGTATTCTTACTATCGATTCTAAACAAAAATAACTACATGTATGTGTGTATTCATACTATCGGTTCTAAACAAAAATAACTATGTGTGTATTTATACTATCGGTTCTAAACAAAAATAACTATGTGTGTATTCAAACTATCGGTTCTAAACAAAAATAACTATGTGTGTATTCATACTATCGGTTCTAAGCAAAGATAACTATCTGTGTATTCATACTATCGGTTTTAAAAAAAGATAACTATGTGTGTATTTATACTATCGGTTCTAAACAAAAATAACTATCTGTGTATTCATACTATCGGTTCTAAAAAAAGATAACTATGTGTGTATTCATACTATCGGTTCTAAACAAAAATAACTATCTGTGTATTCGTACTATCGGTTCTAAACAAAGATAACTATGTGTGTATTTATACTATCGGTTCTAAACAAAGATGACTATGTGTGTATTCATACTATCGGTTCCAAAAAAAGATAACTATCTGTGTATTCATACTATCGGTTCTAAAAAAAGATAACTATGTGTGTATTCAAACTATCGGTTCTAAACAAAAATAACTATGTGTTTATTCATACAATCGGTTCTAAGCAAAGATAACTATCTGTGTATTCATACTATCGGTTCTAAAAAAAGATAACTATGTGTGTATTTATACTATCGGTTCTAAACAAAAATAACTATCTGTGCATTCATACTATCGGTTCTAAACAAAAACAACTATCTGTTTATTCATACTATCGGTTCTAAACAAAAATAACTATGTGTGTATTCATACTATCGGTTCTAAACAAAAATAACTATCTATGTATTCGTATTATCGGTTCTAAACAAAGATAACTATGTGTGTATTTATACTATCGGTTCTAAAACAAAAATAACTATATGTGTATTTACTATCGGTTATAAACAAAGACAACTATCTGTGTATTGTTACTATCGGTTCTAAACAAAAACAATTATCCGTTTATTTATACTATCGGTTTGAAACAAAAATAACTATCTGTGTATTCTTACTATCGGTTCTAAACAAAAATAACTATCTGTGCATTCATACTATCGGTTCTAAACAAAAAACAACTATCTGTTTATTTATACTATCGGTTCTAAACAAAAATAACTATGTGTGTATTCATACTATCGGTTCTAAATAAAATAACTATCTGTGTATTCATACTATCGGTTCTAAACAAAAATAACTATGTGTGTATTCATACAAAAACAATTATCTGTGTATTCTTACTATCGGTTCTAAACAAAAATAACTACATGTATGTGTGTATTCATACTATCGGTACGAAACAAAAATAACTATGTGTGTATTTATACTATCGGTTCTAAACAAAAATAACTATGTGTGTATTCAAACTATCGGTTCTAAACAAAAATAACTATGTGTGTATTCATACTATCGGTTCTAAGCAAAGATAACTATATGTGTATTTATACTATCGGTTCTAAACAAAAATAACTATGTGTGTATTCATACTATCGGTTCTAAACAAAAATAACTATCTGTGTATTCGTACTATCGGTTCTAAACAAAGATAACTATGTGTGTATTCATACTATCGGTTCTAAACAAAAATAGCTATCTGTGTATTCGTACTATCGGTTCTAAACAAAGATAACTATGTGTGTATTTATACTATCGGTTCTAAACAAAGATGACTATGTGTGTATTCATACTATCGGTTCTAAACAAAAATAACTATCTTTTTATTCATACTTTCGGTTCTAAACAAAAATAACTATGTGTGTATTCATACTATCGGTTCTAAGCAAAGATAACTATCTGTGTATTCATACTATCGGTTCTAAACAAAGATAACTATGTGTGTATTTATACTATCGGTTCTAAACAAAAATAACTATGTGTGTATTCATACTATCGTTTCTAAACAAAAATAACCATGGGTGTATTTATAATATCGGTTCTAGACAAAGATAACTATGTGTGTATTCATACTATCGGTTCTAAACAAAAATAACTATGTGTGTATTTATACTATCGGTTCTAAACAAAGATGACTATGTGTGTATTCATACTATCGGTTCTAAACAAAAATAACTATCTTTTTATTCATACTTTCGGTTCTAAACAAAAATAACTATGTGTGTATTCATACTATCGGTTCTAAGCAAAGTTAACTATCTGTGTATTCATACTATCGGTTCTAAACAAAGATAACTATGTGTGTATTTATACTATCGGTTCTAAACAAAAATAACTATGTGTGTATTCATACTATCGTTTCTAAACAAAAATAACCATGGGTGTATTTATAATATCGGTTCTAGACAAACATAACTATCTGTGTATTCATACTATCGGTTTTAAACAAAAATAACTATGTGTGTATTTATACTATCGGTTCTAAACAAAGATGAATATATGTGTATTCATACTATCGGTTCTAAACAAAGATAACTATCTGTTTATTCTTACTATCGGTTCTAAACAAAGATAACTATCTGTGTATTCATACTATCGGTTCTAAACAAAGGTAACTATCTGTTTATTCATACTATCGGTTCTTAACAAAGATAACTATCTGTTTATTCATACTATCGGTTCTAAACAAAGATAACTATCTGTGTATTCATACTATCGGTTCTAAACAAAGATAACTATCTGTGTATTCATACTCTCGGTTCTAAACAAAGATAACTATCTGTTTATTCTTACTATCGGTTCTAAACAAAGATAACTATCTGTTTATTTATACTATCGGTTCTAAACAAAGATAAGTATGTGTGTATTCATATTATCTGTTCTAAACAAAAATAACAATCTGTGTATTCATACTATCTGTTCTAAACAAAAACAATTATCCGTTTATTTATACTATCGGTTTGAAACAAAAACAACTATCTGTGTATTGTTACTATCGGTTCTAAACAAAAACAAGTATCCGTTTATTTATACTATCGGTTTGAAACAAAAATAACTATCTGTGTATTCAATTCATACTATCGGTTCTAAACAAAAATAACTATCTGTGTATTCATACAATCGGTTCTAAACCAAAACTAACTATGTGTGTATTCATACTATCGGTTCTAAACGAAGATAACTATCTTTGTACTCATACTATCGGTTCTAAACAAAGCTAACTTTCTGTGTATTCATACTATCGGTTCTAAACAAAGCTAACTATGCGTGTATTTATACTATCGGTTCTAAACAAAAACAACTATCTGTGTATTGTTACTATCGGTTCTAAACAAAAATAACTATCTGTGTATTGTTACTATCGGTTCTTAACAAACACAACTATCTGTGTAGTGTTACTATCGGTTCTAAACAAAAACAATTATCCGTTTATTTATACTATCGGTTTGAAACACAAATAACTATCTGTGTATTCTTACTATCGGTTCTAAACAAAAATAACTATCTGTGCATTCATACTATCGGTTCTAAACAAAAACAACTATCTGTTTATTCATACTATCGGTTCTAAACAAAAATAACTATGTGTGTATTCATACTATCGGTTCTAAATAAAATAACTATCTGTGTATTCATACTCTCGGTTCTAAACAAAAATAACTATGTGTGTATTCATACAAAAACAATTATCTGTGTATTCTTACTATCGGTTCTAAACAAAAATAACTACATGTATGTGTGTATTCATACTATCGGTTCTAAACAAAAATAACTATGTGTGTATTTATACTATCGGTTCTAAACAAAAATAACTATGTGTGTATTCAAACAATCGGTTCTAACCAAAAATAACTATGTGTGTATTCATACTATCGGTTCTAAGCAAAGATAACTATCTGTGTATTCATACTATCGGTTCTAAAAAAAGATAACTATGTGTGTATTTATACTATCGGTTCTAAACAAAGATAAATATCTGTGTATTCATACTATCGGTTCTAAACAAAGGTAACTATCTGTGTATTCATACTATCGGTTCTAAACCAAAAATAACTATGTGTGTATTTATACTATCGGTTCTAAACAAAAATAACTATGTGTGTATTCAAACTATCGGTTCTAAACAAAAATAACTATGTGTGTATTCATACTATCGGTTCTAAGCAAAGATAACTATCTGTGTATTCATACTATCGGTTCTAAACAAAAATAACTATGTGTGTGTGTATTCTTACTATCGGTTCTAAACAAAGATAACTATCTGTGTATTCATACTATCGGTTCTAAACAAAAATAACTATGTGTGTATTTATACTATCGGTTCTAAACAAAAATAACTATGTGTGTATTCAAACTATCGGTTCTAAACAAAAATAACTATGTGTGTATTCATACTATCGGTTCTAAGCAAAGATAACTATCTGTGTATTCATACTATCGGTTCTAAACAAAAATAACTATGTGTGTATTCTTACTATCGGTTCTAAACAAAGATAACTATCTGTGTATTCATACTATCGGTTCTAAACAAAGGTAACTATCTGTGTATTCATACTATCGGTTCTAAACCAAAAATAACTATCTGTGTATTCATATTATCGGTTCTAAACAAAAACAATTATATGTGTATTCTTACTATCGGATCCAGATGGGCAATAGTTTTCCCAGTGATTATTGGCGTATTGTCCAGACGTAAGGGATGATTTAGATTTACACTAGTTGCAAAGGCCTTAAGTTGGTTTTCGCAGAGCACCGCACAATTGTATGTAAATCTACGAAAGAAAATCATTTCATACTTGGGGTTTCGTAATGACGTGTGGATCTACTTGTTTATTGTTATTACGAACCCAAACAATCGCTTTCGGATAAAATGGCGCTGCAATACCGATTGTTTTGTTTAAGGACGTTAACACTCAAATACATTATTCACTGCAACAACAAACATGTTTTACATTCAGGCACAGACAACATAAGACGTTTATGACTGACTGTCCTCGAATGTGTAATACCGGTATAGCCTAAGATGTAACTGATGACAAATTATACAACCATACGTCTTACCCTATCGGGTTGACGTCTATGATGAGCCCCTGTGGTTCAGTCGGTAGCGACGCTGACTATCAATTCATGGGTTTGTAAGTTAAGACCCAAGCTCGGCCAATATTCTTTCCGACGTAAAACAAAAAGCAAATGAGACAATAATCATTCTTCTTTTACAAATGAACTAACAGTCTAAGTTGAAAAGCAGCCAGTTGCTTGGAACGACTGATATGTAGAAAACTGTTTTTAATGAGCCAATAAACACATGGGTAGGAGAACTTGACGCCGTGATACGACTGAAAACATGTTGAAATGGTGCTAAACCCGAATCCATCAATCAATCAATCACTTGACGCATATGAACTTATACGAGACGCCAGAACGCGGTACTGAAATACCACCTTTTCACCTGACAGGGATTGTCCATTTTTTTGGGTTTTATTTATGATCATGTCGTTTGTGGGGGAAGTGATTATGTAAATAATTATAATCAGGTAAACCCTTTAAAACACAATCTCTAATGAGATCGGTAAAATAGTTTGTTATATACGACAAATCTTTATTAGAATCTAAAAACATCTTGGAAAATTATGGAAAATCTCTATTATTGATTTATTATTTTATAAAAAAAAATTGCCACAATGTTTTCATATGTCGCTGCATGTAAGTGTGAAATGGTTCTGATAACAAATCCCAAACATTAAACACTAGATGCAAATTAAAATTATCTTGAAAGTGAATACCAAATGTTGAGTCATATCCACTAACCTTGGCGTTGTATATTTATTATCTTATTGTTAAATAACTTTATATCATAAATGACGTCGCCGGAGTTTAATAAAGCCATTGAATAAATTGCGTATTGTTGCATAAAATCTATGTTTTACGCCCGCTTAAGGGATACAGAAACATTGCAAAAGCCGGGCATAAACGGCGAGAAAACGTGTATAAACAAAGCGATTCTCGCGCGTACGTGCCGTTTCAGACCGGTTAGATGTTTTACATATGCATTACCCCGGGCACCGTTAGTAAACAAAACATGGACGCTCCATCTCCCCTAGAATAGGAGCAATTTGTTGGGTTAACAATAACATCAGCTTCTTTAACTCGATAATCGGTAACATGCACTAGATTCACAGTTAAAGAGCATAAAATAATCAAAAACCATTTATTTATTTCGACCCGTGTCGACTCAGCGATGGCAACCTTGATGTAGGCCCGGTTCGTGGATATGTAAAACATTACTTGTTTACTTTATGACGTCACATGTGTTTATGACGTCACATGCGTTATCGGATCATGTTCATCGGCGGTTATCGTACAACTGAACGTTACAGCGGACTGTTTGTTGGATGTTTGCTCTTATTTTATGCAATAATAGCGAAAATACACATTTTCTCGGGCGTGAACATCTGCGGACGCCCTTAAATGTGTTTATGCCCTCGTGCTTCGCACTCGGGCATAAACACATTTTGCGGGCGTCCGCAGATGTTCACGCCCTCGAAAATGTGTATTATCCCTATATTCAACTAGTGTAATAACAATGCTACGTAACGTGACGTCATAACGTAACGTTTAGCGTTGTAAATACGCGCGCTTTATAGCGACGTTTATATGGATATAGCGCTGTAAATTATTAAATTAGTATTTATGATATAAAAAGAACATTACATTCGTGGTCATTCAATACGAAATTTATTAAACTCGTTTTCTAAAAGTGATAAAAACTCGCCAAGGCTCGTTCTTATCAATTTCAGAAAACTCGTTTAATAAATTCCGTATTGAATGACCACTCATGTAATATCCTCTATAAACTAAACCAAACTAAACTAAATGACTAGATGAATACTGTAGCAGACAATTGTATATGGCTCTGTCAAGTTAACATAACCCTCATCATTATCAGGAGAAATAAAATTAACTAAGACACACGAAATCTTGCCTTCAGGACATAGCGACCATCGTACAACAAGATGAGAATGCACTTCGACGCAATCACAAGTTCATTCGTGTTCGTCTTCTAGTCTTACAGACCCCTTAATAACCGCTATGACCCAAACAAGGTATAACAGTTAAGTTTTAGCGGTGATACGCTATTAAAACTCGTTGGAAATGTGCGAAAAGCGCAGTTCCAGATCACCTGCGCATTAGCGTAGCTTGGTCCTGTTTTGCACTGTTCGCTAATAAGTCATTGAGAGTTTCAAGAAACCTCTAGCATACATGATCTCTATTGGATCGATAAGCACGACTCCCAAGCAGATGATCTTATACACGTGTAATTATCACGGTAATATTGGGTTTGCCTTTCATTTTGATCGCAATAGCCGTAATATATCCTAAGGTCGGTTTTCATGTGCCGATGATCTTATTAAGTACACACTTACCGGTCCCCATTTGGACATCACCCATTTCAGAAAACTGTCCACTTTTCCAAAAGATTTCTCCACCCGTTCTCTCTCAGATAGCACTGTACTACACATCTCACAAACTGTGACGTCATTTCCCTCTTCATGACGGTGTTTTCGACGTTCGTATCCGGAGTTCAGTCTATTTATAGATCCATTTGAGTTCCGTGAAGGCGGACGTGGAAACTGAAAATTTGCAATCACTTGTTCGTCTTCTCCCCCAAAAGTGTCAAGGTAGGCTGGAAGGTCGTCAGCATCCGGGTCGATGGTTCGAAACATTGAAACGTCTTTTATATCAAATCTGTATAGATGTTCGTTTGAAATATCTGACATATTATCATTATCATCCGATCGAAACAACGTGCTTTTACTCCGGCTTAGGTTATCGAAGGTAACAGCACGTTTAAGCGAGCCAATACCGCTGTCCGCTTCACTCCGGCTTGCTGAACTTCGTCGTCCACTTTTAAGCGATAGTTTTGAAGGACGTCGTCGCTGCATGGAATACACTGGTTGTATGGTCGATAAATGCAAGCCCTGTGTAGGAGTATCTGGTACGACACCAACTGAATGTCTTACACTTTCGTGTATATCCATACTCTCGCGTAATCTCGCCTTCGGGAGCAACATCATCGGAGTCTCGTTTATCGAAATCTCGCGAACACATGATTTTTCACGTCGTCGGATGTACACCTCCGGTAACATTGGCGTTTCAGAAATGACGACGTTAAAGTTACTCTCGACGAACGAAATTGGTCGTGACATTGACTTCGATGACATTGAAGACCTCGTATGTGACCTTGACATTGAAGAAAAAGAATTAATTGTTCCACTACTCATTTCAAAATTAAAAGGATTCTTGGGTTTTCATCAATTAAATCAACAAACAATCGTGTTTCTTCTAAGAATTATTCTGAATTTCCAAGTCAATTCATCGTGCATTTATCATCTTCATGGGTGCTAGATGTTTTATATCCTGAAATAAATAAAAATTCAATCAATGTATAAATTAAACCTGTCTTAAATTATCGAACTCATACGACATTAGATTGTGACTTCCAAACTATATTATTTTGATATAACCGATTTAATGAATTTTGGAATAAAGATAAATAACTTGACATGGAAATGAATCCTTTCTAATGGATATACCCAATCACTAGTGACCCTTTCAAACATTCAGTATATCGGCAGCCAACGACGTTGAATGCATGTAGGTAAATATATGCAAACTCTTAAAACAAACAAACACGAAAGTATAATAATGAGAAGGAGAAAGGAGAAATAAAACGTTTTCAGCACGTTGGTTTCAAAAGCCGTCTGCTGCAGATGCGATCAGCGATCAGCTATATTGGGAGAATAGTTATAAGTAGATACATGCAGACTACCGAACGCAGAAACGCAATGAAAGAGTAAAAATGTCATAAAAAAGTACGACAATTTCGGTGTACAAAAGAAAATCAATCCGCAATTTTGTGATTCAAAAATACACAGGTTTGTCATATAAATGAAAGACTCATGGCGCAAGTTGATGATCCCCTATTTGTAATTCACATGGTTTAAACTAAAGTGTCAGTAGTTAGCTTTCGAACAACCTACTCGAGTGATTGCATAGCAACACCTGCATTATCGAATCCTTCTGGTTATTAAAGTATTTGTCTGCAGATTTTTGAGTGACAATTTTTAAACAACAGGAACACTATTCTGATTTTAGGCTCAAGTCAAAAGTCAGTAAAACAAAGCCAATGTGATTCCCACTTGTGATTCAGACTTAAAGGGTAGTGTTTAAACCTTTCCGTATCAGACTTAAAGGATAGTGTTTAAACCTTTTCGTATCATACTTAAAGGATAGTGTTTAAACCTTTCCGTATCAGACTTTAAGGATAGTGTGTTAACCTTTTCGTATCAGACTTAAAGGATAGTGTTTAAACCTTTCCGTATCAGACTTAAAGGGTAGTGTTTTAACCTTTTCGTATCAGACTTAAAGGATAGTGTTTAAACCTTTCCGTATCAGACTTAACGGATAGTGTTTTAACCTTTCCGTATCAGACTTAAAGGATAGTGTTTAAACCTCTCTCATTTACAAACAGTTCTATCCTTTACCTTTCGTATCAGACTTAAATGATAGTGTTTAAACTTTTCCGTATCAGACTTAAAGAATAGTGTTTAAATCTTTCCGTATCAGACTTAAATAATAGTGTTTAAACCTTTCCGTATCAGACTTAAAGGACAGTGTTTAAACCTTTCCGTATCAGACTTAAAGGATAGTGTTTAAACCTTTCCGTATCAGACTTAAACCTTTCCGTATCAGACTCAAAGGATAGTGTTTAAACCTTTCCGTATCAGACTTAAACCTTTCCGTATCAGACTTAAAGGATAGTGTTTAAACCTTTCCGTATCATACTTAAAGGATAGTGTTTAAACCTTTCCGTATCAGACTTAAAGGATAGTAATTAAACCTCTCTCATTTAAATTGAGTACAGTTGAAAATAGTGTGGCAAAAGGGATGACTGTTCATTATTTATCGGACTTTCTTCTATGTCACACTTGTTCAATAACCGTCTGCTGCAGATCTTTCAAAATGCGTATTTATATAGAAACGGGCAAATGATAATATATGAATGGTTACGTGGCATATAACACTTGCTTCTCACAAAAGGAAATAATTATAAATAGTAAGTTTAGGGTATATTGTTGGGTAAATGGTTGATTGTATTGTTTATAAATGTGAAAAGGAAACTCTCAGCATGGGATTGAATGTTTCGGTTGAACCCACTTCTCCTTCCGGTTTAACAACACTGGTTGCGGAGCTAGGCGTGAGTTTAAAGGTAAATTTGAATACCAGCTTTCGCGTCCAAGATTGCTTGGAAAGGAACTGGAAACATGGTATTTCTGACTGCATCCGCAGATTACCTATTGTTTTGAGATTCTAAGAAGCTCTTCAATTTAACACTAACCCTCTGGCATTTTGTTTGGTGATTTTTTTTGAGTAAAGGGTAAAATTGCGCATTTTGTGCTACTTTTTTAGCCAATTCTTTCCATAATATTGACTGAGAGTGAGAATTCCAGTCATTTTATCATAATTCTGGCACTCATTGATACAGGAAAATCCTTTTTATAAAACCAGAATGGATATTATGAGAAATATTGAGAGAATGAAAGTTGGGGTGGAAACAGAAAATCAGCTTTCAACTGTGTATTGCTATCTTACGAATAATAAAGACAATATCGCCAAAATGTTGGTGACAGAAAAACCTTTGTAATTTAGCCCTTTTTCACAAAGTAACCCTTCCTCACAAAGTAACCTTTTATCACATAGTAATCCTTTCTCACATAGTAAACTTTTCTCACAAAGTAAGCCTTTCTCACAAAGTAAACCTTTCTCACATAATAAACCTTTCTCACATAGTAAACATTTCTCACATAGTAAACATTACTCACTAAGTAAACATTTCTCACATAGTAAACATTTCTCACATAGTAAACATTTCACACATAGTAACCATTTCTCACAAAGTAAACCTTTCTCACAAAGTAACCTTTCTCACAAAGTAAACATTTCTCACATAGTAAACCTTTCTTACATAGTAACCCTTTCTCTCATTGTAAAGCTTTCTAACATAATAAACATTTCTCACAAAGTAAACATTTCGCACATAGTAAACATTTCTCACATAGTAAACATTTCTCACAAAGTAAACATTTCGCGCATAGTAAACATTTCTCACATAGTAAACATTTCTCACAAAGTAACTCTTTCTCACAAAGTAACCTTTCTCATAAAGTAAACCTTTCTCACATAGTAAACCTTTCTCACAAAGTAAACCTTTCTCACATGGTAAACATTTCCCACAAAGTAAACCTTTCTCAAAAAGTAAACCTTTCTCACAAAGTAAACCTTTCTCACATAGTAAACCTTCCTCACATAGTAAACCTTTCTCACATAGTAAACCTTTCTCACAAAGTAAACCTTTCTCACAAAGTAACCTTTCTCACAAAGTAAACCTTTCTCACAAAGTAAACATTTCTCACAAAGTAACCTTTCTCACAAAGTAAACCTTTCTCACAAAGTAAACATTTCTCACAAAGTAACCTTTCTCACAAAGTAACCTTTCTCATAAAGTAAACATTTCTCACATAGTAAACCTTTCTCACATAGTAAACCTTTCTCACATAGTAACCCTTTCTCTCATTGTAAAGCTTTCTCACATAGTAAACCTTTCTCACATAGTAAACTTTTCTCACAAAGTAAACATTTCGCACATAGTAAACATTTCTCACATAGTAAACATTTCTCACATAGTAAACATTTCTCACATAGTAAACATTTCTCACAAAGTAACTCTTTCTCACAAAGTAACCTTTCTCATAAAGTAAACCTTTCTCACATAGTAAACCTTTCTCACAAAGTAAACCTTTCTCACATAGTAAATCTTTCTCACAAAGTAAACCTTTCTCACATAGTAAACCTTTCTCACAAAGTAAACCTTTCTCACAAAGTAACATTTCTCACAAAGTAAATCTTTCTCACAAAGTAAACTTTTCTCACATAGTAAACTTTTCTCACAAAGTAAACCTTTCTCAAAAAGTAAACCTTTCTCACATAGTAAACCTTTCTCACAAAATAAACCTTTCTCACATAGTTAACATTCTCACAAAATAAACCTTTCTCACAATGTAAGCCTTTCTCACAAAGTAAACATTTTTCACATAGTAAACCTTTCTCACAAAGTAAACATTTCTCATATAGTAAACCTTTCTCACAAAGTAAACATTTCTCACATAGTAAACCTTTCTCAAAAAGTAAACCTTTCTCACAATGTAAACCTTTCTCACATAGTAAACCTTTCTCACAAAGTAAACCTTTCTCACAAAGTAAACCTTTCTCACAAAGTAAGCCTTTCTCACAAAGTAACCTTTCTCCCAAAGTAAACATTTCTCACATAGTAACCATTTCTAATATAGTTAACTTTCCTCACAAAGTAACCCTTTATCACATAGTAAACCTTTCTCACATATTAAACCTTTCTCTCATTGTAAAGCTTTCTCACATAGTAAACCTTTCTCACAAAGTAACTTTTTCTCACATAGTAAACCTTTCTCACATAGTAAACGTTTCTCGCATAGTAAACCTTTCTCACATAGTAACCCTTTCTCACATAGTAAACCTTTTTCACAAAGTAACCCTTTTCTCACATAGTAAACCTTTCTCACATATTAAACCTTTCTTTCATTGTAAAGCTTTCTCACATAGTAAACCTTTCTCACAAAGTAACCTTTTCTCACATAGTAAACCTTTCTCACATAGTAAACTTTTCTCACATAGTAAATCTTTCTCACAAAGTAAGCCTTTCTCACAAAGTAAACCTTTTCTCACATAGTAAACCTTTTTCACATAGTAAACCTTTCTCACAAAGTAACGTTTTTCTCACATAGTAACCCTATCTCACATAGTAACCCTTTCTCGCATAGTAATCCTTTCTCACATAGTAAACCTCTCTCACATAGTAAACCTTTCTCATATAGAAAACCTTTTCTCACATAGTAACCCTTTCATACATATTAAAAAACCTTTCTCATATAGAAAACCTTTTCTCACATAGTATCCCTTTCATACAAAGTAACCCTTTCATACAAAGTAACCTTTTCTCATAGTAAACCTTTTATCACATAGTAACCCTTTCTCACATAGTAAACCTTTCTCACAAAGTAACCCTTTCATACAAAGTAACATTTTCTCATAGTAAACCTTTTATCACATAGTAACCCTTTCTCACATAGTAAACCTTTCTCATAAAGTAACCCTTTCATACAAAGTAACATTTTCTCATAGTAAACCTTTTATCACATAGTAACCCTTTCTCACATAGTAAACCTTTCTCATAAAGTAACCCTTTCATACAAAGTAACTTTTTCTCATAGTAAACCTTTAATCACATAGTAATCCTTTCTCACAAAGTAAACTTTTCTCACAAAGTAAACCTTAAACCTTTCTCACAAAGTAAACCTTTCTCACAAAGTAAACCTTAAACGTTTCTCACAAAGTAAACCTTTCTCACAAAGTAACCTTTTATCAAACAGTAACGTTTTCTCACAAAGTAAACATTTCTCACAAAGTAGCACTTTCTCACAAAGCAAACCTTTCTCACATAGTAAACCTTTCTCACATAGTAAACCTTTCTCATATAGTTAACCTTTCTCACAAAGTAACACTTGCTCACATAGTAAACCTTTCTCACATAGTAATTCTTTCTCTCAATGTAACCCTTTCTCACATAGTAACCCTTTCTCACATAGTAACCCTTTCTCGCATAGTAATCCTTTCTCACATAGTAAACCTCTCTCACATAGTAAACCTTTCTCACATAGAAAACCTTTTATCACATAGTAACCCTTTTCTCACATAGTAAACCTTTCATACAAAGTAACCTTTTCTCACAAAGTAACACTTTCTCACATAGTAATCCTTTCTCACATAGTAAACCTTTCTCACATAGTAACCTTTTATCACACAGTAACCTTTTCTCACAAAGTAAACCTTTCTCACAAAGTAACACTTTCTCACATAGTAAACCTTTCTCACATAGTAAACCGTTCTCACAAAGTAAACCTTTCTCACAAAGTAACACTTTCTCACATAGTAAACCTTTCTCACATAGTAACCTTTTATCACACAGTAACCTTTTCCCACAAAGTAAACCTCTCTCACAAAGTAACACTTTCTCACATAGTAAACCTTTCTCACATAGTAAACCTTTCTCACATAGTAACACTTTCTCACATAGTAAACCTATCTCACATGGTAACACTTTCTGACATAGTAATCCTTTCTCACATAGTAACCCTTTCTCACATAGTAACCCTTTTTCTCATTGTAATCCTTTCTCACATAGTAAACCTCTCTCACATAGTAAACCTTTCTCACATAGAAAACCTTTTCTCACATAGTAACCCTTTCATACAAAGTAACCCTTTTATACAAAGTAACCTTTTCTCATAGTAAACCTTTTATCACATAGTAACCCTTTCTCACATAGTAAACCTTTCTCACAAAGTAACCCTTTCATACAAAATAATCTTTTCTCATAGTAAACCTTTTATCACATAGTAATCCTTTCTCACATAGTAAACCTTTCTCACAAAGTAAACCTTTCTCACAAAGTTACACTTTCTCACATAGTAAACCTTTCTCACAAAGTAAACTTTTCTCACATAGTAAACCTTTCTCACAAAGTAAACCTTTCTCACATAGTAAACCTTTCTCACATAGTAACCTTTTATCACACAGTAACCTTTTCTCACAAAGTAAACCTTTCTCACAAAGTAACACTTTCTCACATTGTAAACCTTTCTCACATAGTAAACCTTTCTCACAAAGTAAACCTTTCTCACAAAGTAACACTTTCTCACATAGTAAACCTTTCTCACATAGTAACACTTTATCACAAAGTAACACTTTCTCACATAGTAAACCTTTCTCACATAGTAAACCTTTCTCACAAAGTAACACTTTCCCGCATAGTAAACCTATCTCACATAGTAACACTTTCTGACATAGTAACACTTTCTCACATAGTAAACCTTTCTCACATAGTAAACCTTTCTCACAAAGTAACACTTTCCCGCATAGTAAACCTATCTCACATAGTAACACTTTCTGACATAGTAATCCTTTCTCACATAGTAACCCTTTCCCGCATAGTAATCCTTTCTCACATAGTAACCCTTTATCACATAGTAACCCTTTCCCGCATAGTAATCCTTTCTCACATAGTAAACCTCTCTCACATAGTAAACCTTTCTCACATAGAAAATCTTTTCTCACATAGTAACCCTTTCATACAAAGTAACCCTTTCATACAAAGTAACCTTTTCTCATAGTAAACCTTTTACCACATAGTAACCCTTTCTCACATAGTAAACCTTTCTCACAAAGTAACCCTTTCATACAAAATAATCTTTTCTCATAGTAAACCTTTTATCACATAGTAATCCTTTCTCACATAGTAAACCTTTCTCACAAAGTAACACTTTCTCACATAGTAAACCTTTCTCACATAGTAAACCTTTCTCACATAGTAACCTTTTATCACACAGTAACCTTTTCTCACAAAGTAAACCTTTCTCACAAAGTAACACTTTCTCACATAGTAAACCTTTCTCACATAGTAAACCTTTCTCACATTTTCTCACATAGTAAACCTTTCTCACATAGTAAACCTTTCTCACAAAGTAACACTTTCTCATATAGTAAACCTTTCTC